>QJNY01000770.1:12164-26780 GCA_004155945.1 Monosporascus sp. mg162
CCCCTCGACGGAGGAGGAGCGGAGAATGGTAATGGATAGCACATACCTCTAGCTTTTCGTAGTTTCCCTGGTGCCCCAGAAGACGTATGATGGCGTCCCGAGCCTCGGGGTTTAACCGGACAAGATCAATATCCAAATCTTTCAAAATGCTCAACGTCCTATCAGCAATCTCCTTGGACAGCGTCTGGTACTCCTTTTCGAGAGCGCCCCCCGGCTTGGCGACATCGAGACCAGCCATGAGCCCCGCCAGCCCGAAGGCGTACCGGATGCGGTGCCGGTCATTGTAGTAACCACACTGGTTGGCAAAGCGGAAGACACACGCCGCAACCCCGAGAGCCTCATCGAATTCGTTACGCCCAATCAACCACCTTACTCGGGTGTTGCCCGCCTGGCAAACCAGCGTTCCGAAGTCGATGGTTGGATGGCGATCCCCCTCCATGAGGGTTTCTAGCAACGCCAAAAAGAAAGCGTGTGCGCTACCGTCGCTCGTCTCGTCGATTGCCGAGTATTTTTTCTTGAAAAAGAGGAACAATTTCCGTTCGAGTGTAACCGACATGCGTTTTTGATCTTGCCGGTGCCAAAAGGCCAGCAGCCTAGCACCACAGTCGAGCACCTGCTCAACATTTCCCTCGGCATCTGACTCGGCACCCGTCCTGTACCGTTCGTACAGGGTCTTCTCGAGACGATAGGCGGTTATGAGATCCGAATAGTCCACGGCGACCGCTCCTCCAACGCGTTGCTCGAAGGAGACGAGGAAGACGAAGCACTCTTCGTTCGGGGACGCACCCAGGTTGAGGGTGACTTCTCCCCTAATTTCGGGGTATTCACCAAATACGCTCAGATGCCGCGCTTGGAATACGAGATCAGGACCCAGCTCGGCCAGATCAGCCTCCTTGAAAATGGTCGCTAGGATTTCTGCGGCACCGTAGAGTGATGTGGAGTCGCAATCAGCCGTCACGATGTCTCGAAAGGCGTTGTAGAGCAGGTCGACCGTCTCAGCCCGTGACTTGTTGATGCCGGGATTTCGGTACAGGGAGACGGTGGCACGGAGCATGGATAGAGTTTCCAGATGCCAACAGCCAAGATCGGTCCGTAACCGAGCGTATATCTCACGGCAAAGGCCAATAACCCACTCGATCATCGATGCTTCGATCCCGGTTAAAGAGCCAGAAATGAAAAGGTTGATAACGCGCTTTTTGGTCTCTGTGACCGTCGTTCTCGTGCTGTCCGTGTCCGGCGTCTTTTCGATGAGATCCTTGTAGATAGCTATCGCCTCGCGGTAACGCCCGGCTTCTCCACAGGCGAATGCCAAAGCGGCCATGGCCGTGATCACCACTGGAGCATCCGGGTCGAAGACGGTCTTGGCGGCTTCGTAAAACTCGAGAGAAATTTGATAACGAGACGGAAGTTCTGCATCGGGGTGGGATTCGAGTACCTCGACGTATACCTCGTAGATGAGCTGGATGTCGTCCTCGGCAAAGGTGATTCCTTCGCGGTGGTGGATGAACGTACACCACAAGATTTTGCAGGTATGTTGGAGCTCCGCCCACAGCTTTTTGCGGCGGTAATACTCGACCAGCTCTACCACTGCTTTAAAGGCATCAGGGTGGCAATGGTCCTGGTCTGAATTGAGCGCCTTATCAATCTCGATATAGTACTTGTGCCCATCCCCGCGCCTAAAGCGCTTGGAGTAGCTGGCCAAGTCGTACCAAATCCGGACGACCAGCGCATCAGAGCGTTCCAGGCGCTTCCGGAACTCGTCAAAGATCTCGAGGTAGAGCTTGAAGACACTCTCGTAGTAATAATACCCGTGGCAGAAACGAGCAAGAGCGGCGAGAAGACTTCTAACCTCTTCGATTTGGATGGGGGGGGCCGCACGAAGGCAGCAGCGGAAGGCACGTAGGTACTCTTTCTCGGCCGTTTCGGGGCGATCCTGCCTGTCGTGGCAGTCGGCGAGGCGAACAGCCACCTGGATGCACCTCGTGGCGAAATGCTCCGGCGGCTCGACGGTTTCCTCCGCCGTGAGGAAGGCTCCCCAGGAGGCCTCGAGCGAAGTTTTAAGGACGTCTTCGGCGTCGTTCCAGTTCTCTAGCTTCATGAGGCGGTTGGCGAGCATCAGGCAAGTGGCGAAAAATACCTCGTCAATCTCGTCACCGGGGCGGCTACCAAAGATGAGACTTAGATCGCCGGTAGTGGTGACGGTCTCCAAAAGTTTGGCGAGTATGTCGATCAAGGTGCGGTCGGGGGCCACTCCCATCTCTTTGTACTGACCAAAGATTCTGGTCAAGACGGAGGCAGCGGCCTCACCGCGGCCCAAGACGTTCAACAGCAAGCCAATTTCCCGGAAGAGGCCGAGAATTTCCTTCTCGCCCAAGTCGTAACGCTTGTGTTCATTCCAAATATATGTCAGCTTGTCGGATGCCTCATCGACGAAGCCCCTGTTCTGGAGGAACTTGGCGTACTGGATGCCGACGCGAAGCTTGTCTCTTTGCAGCTCGGTGGAAGGCGTAGGCTCGCCGTCGAAATCCTCTCGAGTGCGCTTCCAGAGGAGCTCGTAGCTATCTTCGGCTTGGAGCCATTCGTCTCGGGTCTCGTGGGCATAGGCGATGCGGAGAAGAAAATTGACTGGTTGCTTGTCGTCCGTCCCGGGACTCTCGAGCCCGGTGATGAAGTCAATATAGCCCAGATCGGTCACCGCTGGGGTGTCGGGTCCGATTTCAATGTGGAGGGCTCCTAGGTGACCGTATACGCGGCGCCTGACGCGATCCCACACGTCACCAATACCCTCATTGTGGAACTTCGCGCAAATCTCCTTCGCCTCCTTGAAGTCCCCGACGTCGATAAACAACTTCACAAGAATTACGCGCCAGTGTACGTGGAAATCGCTGGAAAACCCGGATGTCATTTGTGATATCTTGATGAGGAGCCGGATCATGCGCTCCCGACGCTTGAAGATCTCTTCGCCACGATCTGTGATTTTGGCGGTCTCGGTACGTTCGAGGTAGGATTCCGCGCACTTTGTGATGACGGTGCTGAAGCGGGGCAGATAATCTTCCCCGATGCAAGCGGCCCGGTAGAGATGCTCATCACCATCGGGTACTTCGTCGGGGTGAGCGATACAGATGTTGGCGAGCATGACCAGGATCTGCAGCGTGAAGAGAGGCTTTTCGCCGAAGCAAGCCTGTCGAACGTATAGGAAGAAGGTCAGGTGTCTGACGAGCTCCGGCGCTGATGACCCCTCAAGCCAAATTGATCTCTGTACGAGAACGAAGCGATGTGATCTTGGGAATACATCGCGCAGCTTGCCCGCCTCCGCTTCGGCATTGAACCCTGAGTGGTCGAGGTGAGCCTGCCAGCGGCTCGCCGCATAATGCAAGAGCGGATAAGCAGATGAAAGTCTGTCGATGGTTTGGCCGTCGAGGGGCTCGAAGGATGGATCAGGGCCGTCCTCCCGCCCGAGCGTGAGTTTCGCGTAGAGGAGGAGAACAAGTGTTAATCGCCGGTGTGCCTCTTTTTCCGAAGGCTGCGACTCGCCCATGCCCATTAAGGCTTGCGTATGTCTCCAAATCGCCTCGCTCCTAAAGTGTAGGGCACCACGCTCTATAACTACGATATCATCGCAGACCAGTTTGATGTGTTCTGGGACGTTGTGGGAAACCTGAAAACAGACCTTGTCGACATCGACGCCCAACAGTTCAGCCGCCTCAGCCACCGTCGGAGGCCTAAACGCAACTAGCATGAAGGACAGAATTTCTCGCGTGGCCGCTTCTTATAAGGACCGTTTGGGAATGAGCTTTTGAATGGTGTCGTCTAAGCTCCCGCCGATATTATGGACAGCGGTGCGAAAGTCTTCGGGGGACGCAGTCTTGCAAAGCAGTCGAACCATGAAATTGGCCCACATGAACGAGATGTCGTGCTTTGCGGCAAGTTCCTGTATGACCTCCTGTATGACCTCTCGCCTGTCTACGTCACCCAGTTGGGAAAAGCACGGAAGCCGAGGGAGGGAGTGCCGAAAGTACGTCTCGATGTCGGTGCATAGCTCCTCCTGCGGGATGGCGAGATACCAAACCCTATCCCTCGTAGGCAGGGCGGTCCGAGACAAAGTGATGATGCGGCAGCTAGGAAACTGGCTAATACGTTCGACCAAGGTCGCGCGGGAGCCCTGGGGCCCTCCGTCGGCGTCGACGATCCGGTCGACGCCGTCAAGGATTATAACCACGTTGGGCTTGCCCGTCTTCAGCGGCTTGAGCGCGGACCCCAGCGCGGACCCCAGCGCCTCCCAGAGGAATTTTACGAGCTCCTCTTGGGTAGATGAGCGATGTGGGTCGTGGTCTTTGAACGCGTTGGCAAGGCTCTTATACAGATCCAAGCCGCCGATCCTCCTCTCAAAGAGCTCAAACAACATACTCTTGAGAACCGAGAGCTGGGTACACTCGGTAGGGGAATCAAAGGCTGTGATAATAGCAAGCCGGTCAGCCATGCCCTATTCGTACAGCTATCGCGACGTCAGGATACTTACGGAAGGCGTATGTCAGCGTCAAGTACTCCTCATGGCCTAAAGCCCGTCGCAGCCGTTCTCTAATCCACCCCGCAAGGACGGTCTTTCCAGTCCCGGAATCGCCGGTGATGGCGAACGCTCTCCCGGGGCTCCTGAGGAATCTGACCAGGTGAGACTCGAACCACTCGCACGTTTCGCTTGCGCGGGTCAGGCTTTCGTTGACCTGATCATAAAAGGCACTTTTCTCGGACCAGTTGGGCCTCAACTGCCGACGGATCGACTCGAGGCTCTGGTTGTCGGCTTGGTCGCGGAGCTCCGAAAGCCACATCCCGGTGATGGCCTGGTGCCGCAGTTCAAAGATGCTGTTCATGATGTCTTCAAAGGCGGATTCGAATTTGATAACGGGATTCTCCTCGTCCAGGGCGAAGAGCTTATCCCGGTAGCTGCAGGAGACACTGTCAACCAGTTTCACTACGGCCGAGTGCAGGGAGGAAACAGCATCCTCCATCTGGGATTTCTTGTCAATCTGGCCGATGTGCGATATCATGACGCCCAGCTGGTAGAAGACCTGAAATGTCGGGAGCAGAGTCTGGCTCTGAAGATTGAGCTGGCAAGAGAGTCGCCAAGTAAGCTTCTGCCAACGCTACGGACGATTGTGTCTTTAGACGTACCAGGAGCAGCGTATGAGTGGCAGTGAGGGCTCTGACCGAGGTGGCATTGGCGGAATGAGGGCTACGGGCCATAGGCCGCAGTCTCCACAATTGTAGCCCGAAAAACTGCGCCGCCTGGAATATGCGGTCCCAGTCACTGCCGCGCGGGGGCATGCGGTGGAGGCGCTCTTCGGCAATGTGCCTGAGGTAAGAATTTAGGTCCGTAATCCCACACGGAGCCATCGGAGACATCTTGCCGGTGTTGGTAGACGGTGCCTCGGGCGACCTGGCAGCGCGAGCCGCTAGGTTCGTTCTTGGTGCGCCGGCGGCAGGCATGTAGGCCTGCGAGGTTGCCGGCGGCCTGGCGGCGCCGGTAGGCCAGGCCGGCTGTGAGTCGGCGGCGCCACTGGATGTAGGTGAGGTCAGCGGTGTGGTAGCGGCAAGGGCGGATGGGGTCACCGGCGTGCGAGGGGGTGAGGCCGCCGGCGTGTCTGGGGCGGGGGTCCCGGCAGGGTGGAACGGTGAAATTCGTCGTGTTCCGGGAGCGGGGACGTGAGCAGGCGAGCCTGTCTCCGTCGAGCCGATGGTATCGGCGGCCCCCTGCCTAGTGGGGGGGGAGATGTGCGGGTTTGCTGGAGCCGCGGTGGGCGGCCGGGATGGCTGGCGCGAGCCGGGGGAATCAGGCCTGCCCGAGGAGTAGTTGGAAGGGCCGGTAGAGGAGCGAGACGGAGGGTCGTACGGTTCTTGCTCAGCGCCGTCGGACCTGTGGGACGAGGATGTCGAACGTCTCGAGCGCCTGAACCGGTCGCGGAAATTCGAAAAGGTGGACATTGCGCGAGGAAGGATTCGCCGGACGAGCCCAGACCCATCGCCCGGCAAAGGTGGTTCAGTATGCCAACTACATATATGGCGCAATGTGGTCGGATTTCCACATCTTGGTCAGCCAATATGGAGGGGACCCGACGTGGCACTTCGCAACGGAGGACCAATGTACAGCACGACAAAACTAGCGATGTTGACGATGCCTTACAGGCCGTGGCTCCTGGGACATCTCCGGCCTTGGCGCCGGAGATGGCTGTTAATAGTTCCCGTGTAGTGTCTCGGACTATTGGAGCCAAAGCCGAGCTGAGCTGTATGGAGTCAATTGGGGGTTGGTATATGGCACCCCAGGACTGCTTGGGAGCACAGAGTGACGTGTCGACATTGGGTTGGGTACCGCTGCGGGATTTCCCTCTCAGGCTTTCCCCATGAACGACGAAGCAGTGTCGAGGATGCATTCGGCTCCGTTGGTAAGTATGAGGCTGATATCCGATAGATAGCCAAAAGGCGTCAGTAGCAACAATTTCAGGTCACTGCTAGCGTACGCGTTTCCCTGAAACGGAAAAAAATTGCCACTAAAAGCCATGGCGGGCTAAAGGGGTTCTATTCGAGGCAGCTGAGTAAGTCAGACGAGCGAATAAAAAAGAGTCTTGGTGTAGCTACAAAAATGGTTGTGATGACGCCCTTTGGCCGTCTACGGACAATTCGCTTTTAGGAGTCGTGGAGCATAACATCGCGAGCCGTCACATCCTCTCATCGGGCCCCACGCCAAGAAGCAGCATGCATAGCATACCCTAGATCCGCGTGCAGCGTCGAACATAGCCGAGCTCACAGGGATCCGCTGGTTTCAGTGGACAAAAATCAGACGCCACGTTGAGAGAGCCCAATGCTGAAACTCGCCGTCCGGCTCATCTATTGGATTACCTCAGCTAGCTCAGGCCTCCCTGGCTTGTTCTCCATTTTCTTCGAAGTTACTCAAGTACCGCTCCACAATGCTAAATATGAACCAATCAAATCCCAAATCCCCGTAACGAGCCAGCGATGAGTTGTATTACCTCACTAAAATCAGGCCCTATTTTGAGGTTGTGGCTGCGCCTGCGGCGCAGCTGTGGCTAGGGCTTTTCAAAAACCTGTAGCTCCAAGTACTGACCCACAGAAGACCCACAGAAGACCCACAAATAACACAAACCTTAAAATAGGGCCTGATATCAAGTTATAATTTTTTGAGCTCGTTCTGGGCAGTCCTATACAAATTTTCGAAAACCTTTTCTAAGAACTCGCAAATAAAACAATAACAAAATTTTATTATAAAATAATAAAAATAGAATTATGTATAATATTAAATAAGCTTTTCAACTATATATATAACTTCCGAATCGGAGCTGGTTTGGTGGAGATATTGGAGATTTAAGTTAAAATTTTCGTTTTGAGCAGACCTTTTATCTAGAGCGCCCTTATGGCTGCGACGTAACAATTATAATCCGTACGGCTAAAAGAATAACTGTACGGGTTTCTCCTATACTAAATTACTTTTGGAAGGTTTATGGCAGAATGTTGCGACCGGTAGTTATTGCGTCGCAGCTATAAGTGTCAGCTAGCAGGGGTGCGCTAGCACCCATATCCGATAAGATTCCCTCTGATCGGAGCATATATGTTCCGTGGCTAGACTACTTCAAAGATCAGTACGCGTTGTTAGATCGCACGCAACTAGCCAATTAATACAACACATCTGATGTTTCTTATATCTGATAATTAAGAGTCTTATTCGCTTAATTCGTGTTATTTATTAATTGATTAGCTGTTGCTGAGACGATATAGGTTGTATATTAGTAGCAATTATTTGTATACTTATTAGTTATAATGGCGACCGCACTAACGACGTCCGCAGTTATTTATACTGGTCCTAAGAACTGGGACAAATTTAAGGACGAATTTAAAACTAAAGCTAAGGGATATAACCTGTAGAATTATATTGATCCTGATCAGAACGTTCCATAGCCTGTTAAACCTATAGTATTAGTTATTGCCTTTTATTCAAAGAGACGAATTCGTCTTTAAACGCGAATTAATATTCCGACTATTACAACTTTATCCTTATTTTTATTTTTCGGAAAAATTACTGAAGAAATCGATTATACGAGTTATCCGAAAAATACCTTCGAGATGACGACCGAAGGTAGATAAGCTTATAATTAGGATTTTGCGACTTATATTTATTTAGACCGGGAATACAAAACCTTTCGAAAGAACTTTAACGAACTTATGAAATGGATTCTTCATAGCGTTTCCTTATCGATTAAGCAAACCTGTTTAAGCCCAGATAACGACTATAGGGGCTGGTACGCTAAATTGCAACAATTAGGAAAGGTTTACGACAGCCGATTGCTTATAAACATTAAACGCGAGTACGAAAAACGATTAAAGTAAGTCTCGAAGGCTGCTAAAAGATTTGATAAATGGATAGCGAAATGGCAGGAGATTATAGCTTAAGGCCAATGCTACGGGGTTCCCGAAATAACTATGCTAGTTATCTAGACGAATTAGTTATGTGCAGCAGTAGCGCCGATTATGCCTAATTGGTCGAATTTATTTATGCTTTTTAAGCAGGATAATATCGAAAAAGGAACGATGAATTACTTAAAGGTTAGGGTTAGTTTTTTAAACTATTAAATTATGATAAATTTATAACAGTTAGCCAAAAACGTTAAAGCAATGTTCCTAACTTTCCATAAAGCTTTAGTAAACCCTTTTAATTAGGACGATTTTAATTAGGAAGAAATTAAGGATATTAACAATCAGCTACGTAATAAAACCTTTAGCAAAGGGTCGAAATAAGGCAGTCGTAGAGGTTTCCAAACGAGCCGAAATAGCAGCAGCAACAAACGGAAACGTTAAGAGTTAAACGTATAAGGGATTCGGTACAAAGCGTACCTAAACCCTGGACATACGTTACTCTAATGCTATTACGCGTTCCTTAATAAAGCTCCAGCAAAGTTTAAGCTTAATAAGGAAGTTTCAGCATTAATTTAGGACCGAATTGCTTCCGATTAATCCTTAAAAAAAGAGATTAACCGTTTATCGAAAATTATAAAGAAATTAACCACTTAAAAGATAGATTAATTCTTGAAGGAAGTAAGACGAATACTGGCGTATTTTTTAATTTTTGATTAATGCAATACGACGAACGTCGCGTTTTACTCCTTAAAAAATTCGGCTATTCTAGATTTAAGGTTTACTATATACATCTTTAATTTAATTAGCAGGTTTCTGAACTATAGAACGACGATCTAAGGCGACGGTATATACGTAAGGAATAATTTCGTCCCGATTAAAGAATATAGAAAAGTAAATATACTGCTTTAAAGCCTTAAGGGCTTTAAAGCGCTGCGTTTATATAACGTGGCCCATTACGAGAATTTCGTATATAACCTGGTATCATTCCGGCAGCTCTGAAAGAAGGAATATTAATAAGATAACCGGGGAATTAATAACTTTATTAGAGATAAATATAATTAAATAATTGTTACGTAATAAATAAGTTTAATTAATTCGTTATCGAAGATATTAACGTAATAATTACCTATATAGCCTTTGTAGCTTATAAACGAAACGTTAACTTATATATACCGAGACTATTACGAATCGGTAACGGTACGATATGGCATTTAAAACTAGGACATTTAAGGCCCGAGGTAATCGCCTAGTTGCAGTCTTATATAAAGGAAGTCCGCCTAAAGGGTTTTATAACAGTCGAATGCCAAGCATATAGCAAGGCGAAAGCTAAAAGGTAAATACGCTACGAATCGAAAAAAAGGAACCTTCCGATTAGGATAACGAATTGCCATCGACTTTATAAATTTCGAAGAAAACTTTAAGAAGTATAAATATGTTATGTTTGCGACCGATAAGTACTTAAAATACATTTAAAATATTTACTTAAAAAATCGAAAGCAAGATATATTAATTATAACGTTTCGATATTTCTTAACGGTTTTAAAGAATTAAAATAAAGCTTTTCTATAAGTATTCGAATGTGATAACGAAATCTTGAAAAATTACCAACTTCGAAATATGCTTCAGTCGTTTCCTTTTAGTATCAAACTTAAGCCTTTAACATCGCATACCTAAGTCCAAAACGGAGGTGCAAAACGCTTAAGGAATATAATTAAGGAAAAAGCAATTACGATACAAAATAGCGTTAAATTACCTTCGTTTTTAATCGTATATATTTTTAAAGCGGCAGTATATCTATACAACCGTACCTCCAAATACGTACTTTTTTAGCAAAGCCTATACGAGGTTTATTACATTTACCTGGCGTATAAGGACGGCGTTATAGTACTTAATCGGAAGTTTCAGTAAGCTTACCTGCGAATATATAGTTATATGGCCTATATTATGATAGTTGCTATTATAAAGAAAAAACAAAGATTTTAAAAGCTAAACTTTAAGGTATGGGTTAGGTTTTTCGTCGGTTACCGATTTACGAATATTTACGAAATCTGGAACCTATTAATTAATAAGGTTATCGCTACTCGAAACGTATTATTTAACGAAAATATTACCTTTTTAAGTAATATTAAAAACTTAAAAAACGACCTTTTATACGTTACAAAAAAAAAGTTATAAAAGCTACTGCTATAGGTAAAATTATTTAATTAAGGCCCAGGCTATTTAAATATACAGATACAAAAAGAAAACGAAAACTTAAACGGGATAATTTAGCTACCGGTTAAATAAGAAAGGTAATTTCAAAATGGTACAGGCGTACGAAACGTACGGAATAAGAAAAAATAAGCTTGCTTGCATAAGATTAATTACTTTTATACGACCGTTATATTCGAACTATTTTCGTTTCTTGGCTTATTACCTTTACCAGTATTTGTTTTGATAATTATTACGACTAATACGCTAGCGGAAATAATAAAGGTAGCCTTAAATTTTTGTCGTTTTGTTTAACCTAAAATAACGGTAAAAAACGAAGGTATTTTACGGGTTATAAATATAAATTTCCCGTACGTTCCGCGTCGAAAGGATGGTTATCGGTACGATTACAAAATATGGAAGGCCGCGTTTAACGTAAAACGATTAACTTATTTTATTAATACGATCAATAATTGGCTAGTAAGTTACGGAAATTTAAGGAAAGTAATTACCCGAAATACGCGTCATTTTAATCGAAAAAGTTTCGATACGAAAATATATAAAATTTTTAAGTTGCGAAACCGAATATATAAACGCGATTTACTGTTACTACCGTAAGGCCATAAAAAGTTAAATATATACCCGTTAAGGGAATTATTTCGTAAAGCCGAAAAGGTTTACTTGTAAAATTATAAGGAAATGCAATTTTAAAAAGTTATTAGTTAATCGTTTACTAAAAGGAAATAAGTTTTAAAATGCATATAAGTATATATTTACAAGTTCGACAAATATAACTAATTATAAAAATGCAAGGTACGTTTCGTCGTACGGGGCGATTAATAGCTAAAGAACGTTGATAATAATATATACGCATCCATTTTAGCTGGAAGGTTATTTAAAACCTTAATCGTTATTACGGCTAAATTTAACCTAAAGCTTAAGCAGTATAACGCGGTAAATGCTTTTGTTAACGTTAACTTACCTTATAAAATATATATAAAAACATTTTTAAAATATCCGTATCGCAACAAGATTTTCTTAATTAGGAAAGTATTATATAAATTAAGGAAATTACTTTTGCTTTGGCAAAAGGAATTTATTAAAACGCTTAAAAATTTGTAATTTAACCCCGTTTTTTATAAACCTTATTATTTTATTCGTTAAAGAGTATTTATCTTTTTTTTTATAAAGAATATCGTTACGGCGTACCGTAAGAAAAATTAAAACCTTGTCGATTAAGTAATTTAACAGATAAGGGAACGATATACCTTTATAAAGGGCGAAAACTTAGAATAATTCCTAAAAATCGAAGTAATTAAAAATAAAGTAAATTTTTTTTTTCTTTTTTAATTTAATTTTAAAAGAAAGTTTAAATAACTTTTTAAATATATTAATAACGAACGTCGAATTATTGCAGAATTTTAATTTAACTTATTTAAAGTTTATTAATAAATACTAAAAAAGATCGGTTTTATTTTATACGTAATAATTAATATACGACCCGGTATAACTTTTGCGCTATCCCGATTTGCCCGATTTAACTTAAACCCTAATAACGCGTATTATAAAGCTGCCGATCGGGTTATATTATACCTGATCTGGACCAAAATATTAACGTTACAGTTTAGGGGTAAAGATTCGTTAAATACTTAAAGCGACGCTTTTTTTACGGATAATAAAATTAATCGAAAAAGTTTTTAAGTTTATGTTATAAAGTTATTCGGAAAAGTAATAAAATAACGGGCGAATAAGCAAAATATAATAATTACTTTTATAATAAAAGCGGAATTATTATTTTTTGCGTAAGTTGCAAAATTATTTTTTATTTAGCTTTCGACTAAATAAAAAATTAAGAATTACCTTAAATGCTAAACCGTTAAATATATAATACGATAATCGATAAATTATTCGGTTTATTAACGCCGACGTTACCTTATTACAAACGAAGCTATAGCATATAAATATATATAATTACTGGTTGCGAAAAGCCGTAAAAAAGGATATAATTAAAGTAAACTATACGCCTACGGGCGATATATTAGCTAATAGATTAACAAAGGCCTTATTACGAAAACCTTTTAGGCATTTTAAAAAGCAGCTAGGTTTAGTGGATGTTACGGAAGCCCTCGATCGGCGGAGGAACAACCTGCGAGTAATTTTAAAGGAAGAATTAGCTGATTAAAAGGATTCGATCGCCGAAGGAAAGGTGGAATGGAACGTTGCGGCTTTAGGAAGTGATGAAGTGTGACGGTTAACGCCGTGACTGCGTCGAAGCGTTGAGGGGGTGTGTCAGCTAGCAGGGGTGCGCTAGCACCCATATTCGATAAGATTCCCTCTGATCGGAGCATATATGTTCCGTGGCTAGACTACTTCAAAGATCAGTACGCGTTGCTAGATCGCACGCAACTAGCCAATGAATACAACACATCTGATGTCCCCTATATCTGACAATAAGGGCGTTCCAAACTTAATTGATCCCAACCTTTTCAAAGCTGCGACGTAATAATTATAACTTATACGCTCGAAAAAATTGATATAGGAACTTTCTCCATATAGAATATACTAGAGAAGCCCGATATACGATAGTACGGCCGGTGATTGTTGCGTTGCAGTGATGAGAGCGTTGCAGTGATGAGAGCGTTGCGGTCGTCCATTTTTCAGGTTTGAATTTAGCCGTATTAGCTGCATTTGTTACCCGAAAAATTAAAAAATAAAAATTCCTATATACATATTAGCTTATATTCGACGCGTATATCTAGTTTTATACTTAACTGACTTAAATTAATTGCGTAGTAATTTTTTTAAATTTATCTTTAGATTCCTTAAAAAACAATAACGTCCCACACCCATAAGCGAGCCACTTTTTGGCACCTTGCAAGAACAAATTCAAATTAATTAACTACAACACATAAAATCAATTTAAATTAATCGGTATCTTTTTCGCTAGACGTATTTACAACTTTTTGATAAGTACGCGCATTATATCCGGGCTTGCTGCAGACGCCACACTTCCGTTCCTTGGCTTTAACCTTTTTGCAATAACTCTTTCTAGCTGCTGTTGGCTGTATTTTTTTCGTTACTCTTTTCTTTTTGGGCTAAAAAAGCTTGTCCTTTTTATATAGTAAATGTTCCTTTTTTTTTAAAAAAATACGTTTGTTTTTAATCCTGCGACGTTTGCTTAAAATATGATTCGTTTTACGCAATTAAGTAGTTTTTTCCCGAAAAAAAATATTTTCGTATAAAAGTAATAAGTAACTTTGGGTTAAAAAATTAACCGATTTAGCTATTTTAGTTTACGAGTTACCTTATTAGTTTTTAACTTTTTTTATAAATAATGTAATTGTTACGTTACTTTCTTGATATTTCTAAAGGTTTTCGCAGGCGGGAAACGAATAAAACCGGCGAAGATTAGCAGAAAAACGGTCGGCGTAGGTATAATTAAAGGAACCTCTAATTCGGAAAAAACGTTATTAGGATTAAATCAAATAAAACTAGTTTTCGCAAATTCAAATTTAATATTATCGGACGTTATAGTAACTTGGAACGCGTCGTAAAAGTCGGCGAGAAAATCTTCTTTGGCAATATAGGTATAATAGCGTCGCATTAAGTTTTTGATATAACGCGAATAAGCGCGTTTTAAAATAGAGAAATAAGATATATTAAAAGGTTAAAACCGATACGAAATATACGCGGGCATATAAAGCGTAATAATATTATTATTAACGCAATATTTTTCGAATTTTATCGAATAATGGCTTTCGTAACCGTCGAGAATAAGGAAATGTTTCGAACTTTTCGTACGCGTCCGAATATGCTTATTAAAATGTTAGATTTATGTTACGGCTGCACCATACCGTTGCGCCAGGGGCAAAAGATTGGCGGAATGATCGCAATTGTGGCAATCATTCTGGTGCTTGCAGCTGCATATATACTGGAGCTGTCACGGTACTCCCAATCCGTAACACTATGCCCCTCCTCCAGTGGCTTGGTCCCCAAGCCACGAGG
>QJNY01000771.1:0-26755 GCA_004155945.1 Monosporascus sp. mg162
CCCCGTACTGCCCCGCATGCGTCCGGGAAGACCTTGTGAGCAACGGCTAGTCTGGGGATCGAACCCAGCACTGAGGCGTCACCCACCGTCATGCGATCATTATGTTACGGCTGCACCATACCGTTACGCCAGGGGCAAAAGATTGGCGGAATGATCGCAATTGTGGCAATCATTCTGGTGCTTGCAGCTGCATATATACTGGAGCTGTCACGGTACTCCCAATCCGTAACACGTATCCGGTGTTTAGAGAAAATTAAAGCTTAGAAATCGACGACTTTGATTAGCTAATTATACTTATTAGCGTTATAATGGTTAAGCGTTTTAAAGATAAAAAAGAGGAATTTAAAAGCGTAAAAAGGAACAAAAAGGAATATAAGATTAATAACGACGAATTAATATACGAAGGATTTTCGTTTTAAAATATGGAAATCGGCGTTTAAATAAATAACATCTTTTAAATAAATGCTAATACCTTTTAGATTAATAATGTTATTTAAACAGATAATATCTTTACTTATAAAGGCTTGATCGATAAGCATATAATTAAATTGTAGAAAAAGAAGATCCGGGAAAATTATAAGAGGAAATTTGAAATTATTTAATCCAAATTAATTAAGGTTTGCCCTGATTTTGGAAAGGTTTTTAAGAATTTTATGGCTGCTAAAACTTTAAAGTTATTTAGTTGCAAGAATAAGGAGACGATTAAAATGACCGAGGCCGAAGTGCAAGGATTAAAAGTTTAAGAAGCAAAAAGATTTGTTAGGATCTTTATTATTGATATCGGTTATAAAGTAGAAAGCTAAAAAAAAGTTAAAGTTTTATCGATTTAATAATATAATTTAGTTAAATATATTACTTTTTTGTTTAGATTAATAATTAAAGTAAGTTACGGAAGTAGTAAGGACCTGATTAATGGAATTATCGATATTAAAGCAGAATTAAGCGGTATAATTGCGTAGTACGTTAAGTAATATAAACTGGCTATACGATAAACCCGTATATTATTTTTAGGCTTTAATTTTTAAAAAATGACTTTATTCGAAAATATAATCGAAGTTTCCGTTTAGCTAGCTGGCCGATTAATTATTATTTTATTATTTGTCGTTAATAATTATTACGTTGCGTAATTATTAATCCTGAGATTTAACTTTATGGCTAAATCGAAGATAACGTTTAATATGGACCCGGACGTAATAAAAGGAACTTTGGAATTTGGTCCGTTAAAGATTATTATTTTTTTGGTTTTTGTAAGGCGTATTACGCGTAATATTTGTATTAACGAAGAGTTTAAAAAAGAGCAGCCGGTGAAACAGTAAATCGTTTTATTAGCGAAAGCAGGCTTACGAACGAAGAAATAAATAAGTAAATTATAAGCTTTTATGTTTTTTCGGTTAATAATATTTGCGTTAATTAAGATGTAAGAATTATATAGGAAGTTATTTATAATAAATTAAAACTTGGAAATAAAACTTTAAGCTAGTTTAGCGATAAGAAATTGGTATATGTTTTATATAGATTACTATAAGACGAAATGTAATAAAAGATTAATAATGATTAACCCGTCTAAATTAATACGATGTATAAATTTAAATGGAAGAAAGTAGTTCCTGTCGACGATGTACCATTTGATGGATTAGTACCTTTTGGAGACCCGAATTAGAAGGTTAAGAAATTCGAGAAAGTTTAGTAAGTTATTGATCAAGATAGCGAGAAGCCCGATGAGCCTGGTATATCTTTGGCTGCTTTGTTCCTTAGATTTACTATTATGCCCCGAGGAATCCGATTTATTAAGGAACGCGCCGACAAAGTTCTTAATTAATTGTGAAATAAGTTTATCCGTACAAAAAAAGCCTTTTTTTAAGGAAATGCTTTTTCGTAAAAAAGCTGCTTTAGCCTGGAATTGAAAGAAGTATAGCAGAATTAAATTAAATGTCGTACCAAATTATAAAATTCGAACGATTCTTTATAAGATATGGCAAGTTAAGGGCATAATAATGCCGGCGAGCATTAAGGATAAACTGATCGAAATATTTCAAATATATATTTAGCGAAATATTTTCGAATAGTTTTATGTTGTATATAAAAATATTTAGTTTTTAATGAAAAAAAAGGATAATAGGTTTCGATTAATTAATTTTGCGACTAAATTAAATGCTATTACTTTGCGAAATACTTTTATGCCGGATAATTACGACGAATTTTCCGCGGATATTGTTATATGCTTTTTAATTACCTTGGTAAACTTTTACTTAGGTTATAATTAGATTACTTTAGCTTTAGCTAGTAAAGATTTTACTATTTTTGCGATACCGTTAAAACTTTTAAGGTATACCATTATGCCTTAAGGGTTTACCAATTTTGTAGCTTATTTTTGCCGCGTAATTAAGAGGATTTTAGATAATTTAATGCCCGATATCGCCCGGCTATTCGTTAATAACGTTAGGTTTAAAGGTTTAAAGATTAGATATAACGATAAGGAGATTTTTTTAAGAATTCGGCGATTTGTTTATAAGCATATCGTTAACATAAATAAAACCTTTTTTAATTACGAGCTTGCTAGTACGGCGATTAATATAAAAACGTTTTAATAGTATTACGAAATAACCGTTATAGTCGGATTTATTTGCGGAACGAATAGGCGGCAACCAGATACAGTTAAGGTAAAGAAAACCCTAAAAATCTAACTATATAAAAACGTTTCAGAAGTTAAAGTTTTTTAAGTATTATTGTTTATTATCAAATATTTATTACGTATTTCGTTATTAAGATAAAGCTTTTTATACGTTTATTTCGGAGGAATTAACTTTTTATTTAAGGTTCTGATTAAAACCGCGTAATAAAAAGCGTTAAAAAACGATTACAATTGTCCCGATTTTGATTATTTTGGATTATAGCCTTGATGTCGAAAAAACCATTATGAGGATAAATATAAGTAAAAAGGGCTTTAAAGGTATTTTCGGTAAATTAATTAATAGAGTGAAGTATTTTGCGTATTTTAAAAGTGCTACCTGGGAAAATATTAAGTTGAATTATAACGTTAGTAAACTAAAATGTCGAACTGTTTTTAAGATCGTAAGAAAATTCCGGAATTATATTTATAAAGTCCGATTCGTATTAAAAACTAACGTTAAAATGATAGTAACTTAAATTAATAACTTTTAAGATTTTTACTTGGTATTATAATTATTCGTTAGGTTGATTAAATAAAGATATTTGATTTCGAAATTAAATATATTCCCGACAAAAAGAATATAACAGCAAACGGGTTATTTCGAAAATTACTTGGAATTTTTAACGCGCTGGACGATTAAAAAAAAGTCGATAACTTTATTAATATCCAGTTTAATATTATTCGACTTAACCTTATTTTAACTAATATAATTTTTATATTTATTAATACAGATCGGCGATAAGGACCTTTTATTATAAATTGGTTTAAAAAGTCGTAAAAATACGTTAAGTTTCTAATGATACTGGATTTCCTTAATCGGTTCGATAATGTTCCAAGGAAAAAGCGAAATGCTTTTAAATCCGAAACGTTAAATTACTTTATTTAGGATGGTATTTTTTGGCACAAAGCAAACAAAAGGTACGGCAGCCGGCGAGTGGTTAATACCGAATAAAAGCGACTTGCCGTAATTAAGTAATATTATAAAGATTATGGCTAAAAAAGGCGAAATTCGACCTACTGTCGTATAATAGCTTTGTATTATTAGCGTAACATGTTTGGCCATGTTCGGGAAGTAATGCTTGCGTATATTAAATATTAAAAAGTAGCCGATCGATATTTCGAAAAAGGTTATAAATTTTCGTAGCTGATTGATATGATTGTTATTTAAGTAATCGATGTTCAGTTTATGCTTAATAACGATAGTTGTAAAGTTACAATTAAAGTTAGATGCAAATTGTTCGATTATTTAGAAGTTAAAGCTTTGCAATTAATTACGTTAGTAACGATTAAGAAGTTTTTAAATAAGTACGTTTTTTATCGATATAGTATCCCCATTAAGATTAAAATTAGCGGAGGTTTAAAGAATAAAGGCGAGGTTATTAAAGCTTACGACGTATTAAAAATTAAAAGGAAAGTTGGTGCCGTATATGCAGCTTAGCGATAAGGCCTAGTCGAAAGAAAATATGTTCTAATCGTTAAAGCCCTAATAAAAACGACAAATAGAATTGGTAAAAGATAGGTTAAATTTTTGCCTAAGATAGGCTTTGTTAATAATACGATTATAAAAAGTTATAGGCTTCGCTTTTATGAACTGTTGTACGGATAAAAAGCGCTTTTACCGATCGAAACAGTTCTGCCGATATGGAGAATTATAATATGAAATTTAAATATGGCGAAAGAAAATTTGATTACGGTAAAGAATTCGGCTTTTAAAAAGGAAAGCTGAAAATATGGCCAAGGTTATCAAAGTGATCGCTGAATAACGCCGTAAAGCAATTAAATTAGCAAATAAAAGAGATAAAAACAAGATAAAAGATAAATCTTTGGAAATAAACGACGTGGTATTATTGTAGAATACGTTACGATATATAAATATATTTAAAGATATAAAGCATAAGTATCGTTAAACTGGCCCGTATTTAATTAATAATATTACTGGTTTAAGTATTTACTATTTAAAAAAAAATTTATAGGCCGAAATTGTAAAATACCTTTGCTACTAATAAATTGAAGCAATTTGTAAAAAATGAAGAAAGATATTAAAAGCCGATTAATTTATAAAAAAACAACTAGACGAAATTATTCTCTGATTAGCGCGACGATACAATATCGAGCATTTTAGATGCTGCGAATGTCGAACAACCAGAAAATTGGCAACTTAAAGCTTTAAAACCTATAAAGATAAATATTAAGGGACAGATATTAAATGGCAAACTTAAAGGTTGTGCAGTTATGGACGACAACGATACGATAGCGACGATACGATTAAGAAAACGAAAAAAATTAACGCGATTAATTGCGAAAAATTAAAGTATAGTAATTCTCTTAAATTTCTTTAAGCTTTTTTAAGTTCCTATAAATTTTTTGAATTCCCTTACCGTTCCGTTTATTAATACCTTATACGATAATTATTATGCTTTACTTATAATTAATACGTTCGGCTATATTTGCCCGAGACCGAAAATTAATAACATGTTTTTTTTATTTTACTTCGAAATTAATACTTATCGAATATTTTAATAATAAGACAAATTTCTGTACAAATATCCTTTTTAATTCTTAGTAATCGTAAAAAGTTAACCCTAAATGCCTTAAACCGTTCGTTTCGAAAGGTATAATTATGCCTTTTAATAAATCCGACATAGTTATTATAAGCCCTGTTAAAGAAGTTAAAAATCGACCAATACCTAAAGAATGGGTACATTCCGTATTAATTAAGATGTTTCGATATTATATATCGTTTTTCGCAAAGTTCGTAAGGTACTAGGCTAGGTATATTAAATGCTTAAATAAATAAACCAATAACGTATTTAAAATCCTTAGTAAACGTAGCTATAAAATAACTTAAAGAATTAATCCGATAGATTTCGACGTAGATTAAATAAGCTATTAACTTTTCCATTAATTAAAGATACTTAATTATATTGAATTAGGTATTTGCGGCCGCTTAAAAATTTTTATATTCGATTTGCTATTATAAGTACCGCCTAGTAACTGGATTACCGATAACGCTGATAAATATAGCCCCGAATATTTGTATTGATTAACGGATTTTATGAACGATATTACGGAAAAAACCAAGTATTTACTTCGATATGCTTAAGTATAACGTAATGTATGATATTATTCTTATTTTAGAATCTGGTTATGTCTTAATTATTATCGAGATAAATGCGGCGAAGACGTAATGCTCCGATGTTAATATATGGCCTAAGGATCCGATTAGTAACCTGACGATTTGCCGGATGTGCTGGGATTATCAAAGCCGTTAATAAAGACTTAGCGATAGAACTGTTATAGAGTATCGGCAGGTCAATTAAAACAGGTACAGGCGTTACTGATCGCCGACCACCGATTGTTTGTTTAACGATATTAAGGATTAAATTAGGCTTTAAAGCTATATTAGCTACCTTTATTAATAGAAGTATATATCGAGCCGGCCAAAGTTTTAAAAGTAGCAGATTATTTATAACCGGTATCTTTAGTAGCAGATTGTCCTAATTAAGGCTTATGCTGCAGAATCTGTACTGGAAGGTAGGGATAAGGTTAAAAATGGGTACTTAACGATATATTAAGTTCTGTAATTCCCGAACGTTATTAAAATTGTACAAAGGTTCTGAATCTTAAATATTACTTAAGAGCTTATCGATACGACGGGTTGATAGCTTAGAAAACATCGACAAATTTAATACCGCCAAAATCCTACGATAATAATTAAAAATTTGGTTTAGTTTATTAATATTAATCTTAACCTGAGGAGCGATAAGTTTTTTAGTACCAGGATTTAAAGGCTTATTACTTAAACCGGACTTCTTTTTAACAAACGATATTTTTATATTATAAACAAAATTACCTAGGTTTATACTTTTGCAAAAACATTAAAGATTACGTAGATTTAATAATTGACGAAAACTTATAATAATATTAATTAATGCAACGAAGATGATTATATATATATTTAAATATATATTGGGTTTGGAGGAAAAAGTTAAAGTAGTATTGCAAAAAAAATGCAAAAGAAATGTAGGTGCGAAAACGAATGCATATACCTGATTAAAGAAAGCGACGACGACGACACCTTCCTATATAACTTCGGATGAAAATTTCTAGGACTTTTTCGGCGTAAACGTTTTATCTGCAAAAATTCGGTATATTGGCCTTGGATATATTTAATTAATTAGACGCATAAGTTACTGGCAGATTTTGGCGAATTTTTGCACCTATACAATAACTATATTTTAGCGTTTGCAAAATACTTACACCTATCCGAATATATCTACATATATATATTATACATTATCCTTAACTGCCATTATCATCCCAAATTACCTAATACCAGATTTGAGCATATTAATTAGTATAACTCCAGTTATTATGTCGTAATTTTAAAAAACGTACCATGCAGAATAAAGGCAAAAGTTTTAAGAAATTAAATATATCGGATTTTAGGAAGTTTATATAATCGGTTAATATACCGTAACGTATTACACCATTAAACGGTCCAAACCATTGAACGGGCCATTTCTTAGCATTTCGCAACAATAAATTCAAATAATTCAACAACAACATATCGCATTGATTTAAATTAATCGGATTTTTTTTCGCTAGACGTATTTACAACTTCTATACAAGTACGCGCATTATGCCCAGGCTTGCCGCAGACGCTACATTTCCGTTTCTTGGTTTTAACCCTTTTACGACGACCCTTTCCAGCTGTTGTTGGCTGCATTTTTTCATCACCCCCTTTTTTTTGGGCCAAAAGAGCTTGTCCCTTTTGTATAGTAAGTGTTCCTCCTTTTTGAAGACGTTTGTTTTTGGTTTTGCGACGTTTGCTTAAGATGTGGTTCGTTTCGCGCAATTGGACGTTTTCTTCCCGGAGAAGAGTAGTTTTATGCAATAGCAACATATAACCTTTTGTTATAAGTTCAGCCGACTGAAATATTCTTGTTGGCGAGCTACCTTATTGGTTTCCAATCTTTTTTTGCAAATAACGCGATTGCCGCGTTATTTCCTTAATATTTCTAGGGGTTTTCGCGGGCGGGGAATGAATGGAACCGGCGGAGGTTAGCGGGGAGACGGTCGGCGTAGGCACAATTGGAGGAACTTCCAATTCGGAAAAAACGTTATTGGGATCGAATGGAATAAGACCAGCTTTTGCAAATCCAGATTTGATATTGCTGGACGTTATGGTAGCTTGAAACGCGTTGTAGAAGCCGGCAAGAAAATTTTCTTTGGCAATATGGGTATGATGGCGTCGTATTAGGTTTTCGATGTAACGCGAATAAGCGCGTTTTAAAACAGAAAAACAAGATATATTAAGAGGTTGGAGCCGATACGAAAAATGCGCGGGTATATAAAGCGTGATAATATTGTTGTTGGCGCAGTATTTTTCGAATTTTATCGAATGGTGGTTTTCGTGGCCGTCGAAGATAAGGAAACGTTTCGAACTTTTCGTACGCGTCCGAGTATGTTTATTAAAATGCTGGATTTATTCGAGATTTAATTTATTTGTTGTCCAGCTATTATTACTTAATGCGATTTTTTAATCGGCTGCTGGCGGTAGGTTATTGCGGTATTAGAACCTAAGATAATTTTTCCCCGTTATGATAACAAATAGCGGCATAGCTTAACTTTGGGAATTAACAGCCTGGATAATTATAACCTATTTTTTATTTTTTTTGTTGCGTTTGTTTAGGTTTTTTACGTTTTTCGGTATTGGTAATTATCATACCCGTTATTATGAAAAGCCTTATTAAGAATTTAGTCTCGTCGAAGTTGTAGATATCCTTTTTTGCGATGCCGTACTTTGCGATTGTAGCCCGAATAAGTTCGAATTATTTGCGAAATGATTCTGGATTTTCGGATAAGATCCGTTAATAATCGATTTTCCGATTTAAACGCGTTTAAAGTTTTTTTTGCCGTTTAACAAATCTCGATGCCCAGTTAACTTTAACGCGTTTTATAACGCGTTAAGTAAGTAATAAATTTGCTATATCTTTAACATACTAAAGCCGGACAGGAAACGCTCGCGTATTTAGGTCGAGGATTCGGTCGATAATCGATTTTTCTTCGGTTGCCGTTAATTTCTGCAAGGGAGGGATAATATCGGCTCGGGCGCATTTACCGCGATATTAGGCTTTTAAGGTCGATAAAGCAACTTTATATATAGAATTAAGTTTCGCATAATTAAGTTTCGGGTCTCGTTTTTTAACCTAAATGGCTAAATTCATTTTCCCTTATTTAATAAGTCGTTTTATATTATTAGTGTTAAGAAATGGGCAATTGAAGATAAGTAATTAAAATGTATGCAAAATTGGCCCGTTTAATGGTTTGGACCGTTTAATGGTGTGGCACGTTATATTAAAAGCTTATTAAAAAAGTTATCCGTTAATTATTTCGAAAAGATTTTTAATAATTCGTTTATAAAGCTAGAAAATTTATAGGCAATTAATTACGATAATATTTCGATATTAATTAAAAATTAAGCTTTAAATAAGGCAGGATTTTTTAAATATAAAGGATGTAAGTAATAATAAAAAAGTATCCGTTTCGACATTAATTAAAAAAAAGGAACGGTTTAACCCGATTTAATAACTTAAGTAATAACGACCAGGAAATTTTTAACTGCAACCGAAATTATTTAACCGTATTAATTAGGTATTAAAGATTACGAATACGTTATAAAACTTAAAAATCGTATAAGTTCGATAAATTTAAAACTTAAAAGCTTTTAAAAAAAAGATACGTAACCGAAAAATAGCCCGGATATTATAATATTACGTTCTATTAAGATAAAAAGTACTTTAAGTATATAATTATAATATTAACTTATCGATTAATGCAGTTAATTTCCAAATAAATAATTACATTCGATTAAGCTTTTACCGTAAACGAAATAAATATTAAAGCCGAAAAGGTTACTATAAAGGTTATTAAAGTTAAAATAAACGTTTTAATAATTTTAATTAAGGTATTTATTAATTTTGTTTAAAGTTAAAATATATTATACAAAAGTATTATTTATTTTTTAATATAGAAATTACCGGATTAGTTTTACTCGCCGACGATAAATATATTATTTTCTTTAAATTCCCGGAAAATAAAGTAACGTTAAGTATAATTTAATTTTTTTAGGTTTTAAAAAGTTAGGTAATTAAATAATAAATTTTAATTTAAAAAAAGATTTTAAAATAGATTTATAGTTCGCCAGTTTTCCTTACCCGATTTAAGGAAAGATGTAATATTTTGATCGGCGAGATAACATTTTTAAAGGCGTAAATAATTAATTAATTAACTTTAATCCGGATATTAATAATCCAGTTAAATTTTAAAAGTATATTACGATTTTAAAGCCGAATTAATTAAAGCCCGATATTAATTAAAATAAAATAATTAAGATTAATATAATTCATTTCGTCGACCATAATGGAAAATTATTTTATAAAGAAGTACTGTTACGTAAATAGTTATGGAATAACTTTATCGAAAATAAAGGTATCCGGTATTTAAAAGAAATTAAAGCCCTGGAGATCGACGAATCTGATTAACCGATTATACTTATTAACGTTATAATAATAAAACGTTTTAGGAATAAAAAAAAATTTAAAAACGTAAAAAAGAATAAAACCGAATACGAAATTAATAACGACGAACTAATATACGAAAAATTTACGTTTTATAATATAGAAGTCGGCGTTTAAATAAATAATACTTTTTAAATAAATACCAGTATTTTTTAAGCAAACGATAAAACTTAAACGGATAATACCTTTACTTATAAAGGTTTAATCGATAAATATATAGTTAAATTTTAAAAAAAAAAATTGAAATTATTTGGTCCGAATTAATCGAAATTTGCTTAAATTTCGGAAAAGCTTTTAAGAATTTTATGGCTGTTAAAACTTTAAAAGTATTTAGTCGTAAAAATAAAAAAACGATTAAAATAATTAAAATTAAAGTACAAGGATTAAAAATTCCAAAAGTAAAAAAATTTATTAAAATCTTTATTATAAATATCGATTACAAAATAAAAAACTAAAAGAAAATTAAAGTTCTATCGATTTAATAATATAATCCAATTAAATATATTACCCCTTTATTTAAATTGGTAATGAAAGTAAGTTACGGAAATAGCGAAAACTTAATTAATAAAATTATCGATATTAAAACAAAATCGAACGTTATAATTACGTCGTACGTTAAGCGACATGGATTAACTATGCGATAAACCTGCGTATCGTTTTTAAGCTTTAATTTTTAAAAAAGGACTTTATTCGAAAATATAATCGAAACTTCGGTTTAATTAGTTAACTAATTAATTATTATTTTATTATTTATCGTTAATAATTATTACGTTACGTAATTATTAATCCTAAAACTTAACTTTATAGCCAAATCGAAAATAACGCTTAATATAAATCCGGACGTAATAAAAGGAACCTTAAAGTTTGGCCCGTCGAAAATTATTATCCTTTTAATTTCTGCAAAACGTATTACGCGCAGTATTCGTACTAACAGAAAATTATAAAAAAAAAAGCAGCCGGTAAAACAGTAAAGCGCTTTATTAACGAAAACAGGTTTACGAACGAAAAAACAAATAAATAAACTATAAGCCTTTATATTTTTTCGATTAATAATACCTGCATTAATTAAGATGCGAAAATTATTTAAAAAATTATTAGTAATAAGCTAAAACCCGGAAACAAAATCTTAAGCCAGTTTAACGACGAGAAATTAACGTATGCTTTATATAAAATACTGTAAAACGAAATATAATAAAAAATTAATAATAATCGGACCGTCCAAATTAATATAATATATAAACCCAAGTAAAAGAAAATAGTCCCTGTCGACGATGCACCCTTTAATAAATTAGTACCTTTTAAAAACCCGAATTAAAAGGTTAAAGAATTTAAAAAAGCTTAGCAAGTTATTAATTAAAATAAAAAGAAATCCGATAAACCTAGTACACCTTTAGCTACTTTATTCCTTAAATTTACTACCATACCCCGAAAAACCCGATTTATTAAAGAACGCGCCGACGAAATTCTTAATTAATTAGGAAACAAATTTACCCCCGAAAAAAAAATCTTTTTTAAGGAAATACTTTTTCGCAAAAAAGTTACTTTAACCTAAAATTAAAAAAAAAATATGGCAAAATTAAATTAAATATCGTACCAGATTATAAAATTCGAACGATCCCTTATAAAGCATAGCAAACTAAGGGCATAACAGTACCGGCGAATATCAAAAATAAACTAATCAAAATATTATAAATACGTATTTAACGAAATATCTTCGAACAGTTTTATGTTATATATAAAAATACTTAGTTTTTAATCGAAAAAAAAGATAATAAGCTTCGATTAATTAATTTTGCGACCAAATTAAATGCCGTTATTTTGTAAAATGCTTTTATGCTAAATAATTGCGACGAATTTTCCGCGGATTTTGTTATATGTTTCTTAATTACTTTAATAAACTTTTTCTTAAATTACGATTAAGTTATTTTAATTTTAACCAGTAAAGATTTTATTACTTTCGCAATACCGTTAAAACTTTTAAGGTATATTATTATACTTTAAAGGTTTACTAACTTTATAATTTATTTCTGCCGTATAATTAAAAGGATTTTGGATAATTTAATGCCTAATATAACCCGGCTATTCGTCGATAACGTTAAAGTTAAAGGCTTAAAAATAAGATATAACGACGGAAAGATTTTTCCAGCAATTCGGCGATTCGTTTATGAACATATCGTTAATATAGATAAGACTTTTTTTAATTACGAGTTTACTGGTACGACGATTAGTATAAAAAAGTTTTAGTAATATTAAGAAATAACCGTTATAATTGGATTTATTTATAAAACGAATGGGCGGCGACCAGATACAGCCAAAGTAAAAAAGATCTTAAAAATTTAATTTATAGAAACGTTTCGGAGGTTAAAGTTTTTTAAATATTATCGTTTATTATCGAATATTTATAACGTATTTCGCCATTAAAACAAAACCTTTTATACGTTTATTCCGGAAAAATTAATTTTTTATTTAAGGCCCCGATTAGGATTACGTAATAAAAAATATCAAAAAAAGGATTATTATTACCCCGATTTTAATTACTTTAAATTATAACTTTAATACCGGAAAAATTATTATAAGGATAAACGTAAATAAAAAAAGCTTTAAAGATATTTTCGGTTAATTAATTAATAAAGTAAAATATTTTACGCCTTTTAAAAATAATATCTAAAAAAGTATTAAATTGAATTACGACGTTAGCAAATTTAAATATTAAGTTATTTTTAAGATTTTAAGGAAATTCCGGAATTATATTTACAAAGTTCGATTCGTATTAAAAATTAACATTAAAGTATTAGTAACTTAAATTAATAATTCTTTAAATTTTTTACTTAATATTGTAATTATTCGTTAAATCGTTTAAATAAAAATGTTTAATTTCGAAATTAAATATATTCCCGGCAAAAAGAATATAATAATAAACGGTTTATTCCGAAAGTTATTTAAAACCTTTAACGCGTTAAACGATTAATAAAAAAAATCGATAATTTTATTAATATTTAGTTTAATGTTATTCGGCTTAATTTTATTTTAATTAGTATAGCTTTTATATTTAGTAATACGGATCGGCGACAAGGACCTTTTATCGGAAATTAATTTAAAAAGTCGCAAAAATACGTTAAGTTCTTAACGATATTAAATTCCTTTAATCGGCTCGATAATATTCCAAGAAAAAAAAAGTTTTTAAATCCGAAGCGTTAAATTATTTCGTTCAGGACGGTATTTTTTAACGTAAAATAAATAAAAGGTACGGCAGCCGGCGAATGGTTAATACCGAATAAAAGCGATTTGCGGTAATTAGGTAATGTTATAAGGATTATAGCTATAAAAAGCGAAATTCGACTTACCGTCGCATAGCAGTTATATATTATTAACGTAATATATTTGGTTATGTTCGAAAGGTAATATTTACGTATATTAAATGTTAAAAAATAGCCGATCGACGCTTTAAAAAAAGCCATAAATTTTCGTAGCCGATTAATATAACTGTTATCTAGGTAATCGATATTTATTTTATGCCTAATAACGATAATTACAAAGTTACGGTCGAAGCTAGGTATAAATTATTCGATTATTTAAAAGCTAAAGCCTTGCGATTAATTACGTTAACAACCATTAAAAAGTTTTTAAATAAGTACGTTTTTTATCAACATAATATTTTAATCAAAATTAAGATTAACGGAAACTTTAAAAACAAAAACGAAGTTATTAAAGCTTACGAAACATTAAGGATTAAAAGGAAAGTTAGTACCGCATATATAGCTTAGCGATAAGGCCTAGTCGAAAAAGGATACGTCCCGATTATTAAAGCCTTAATAAAAGCGACGAATGGGACTAACAAAAAATAGGTTAAGCTTTTGCTTAAAATGGTCTTCGCCGACAATACCATTATGAAAAGTTATGGCCTTAGCTCTTATAAACTGTTGTACGGACAGAAAGCGCTCTTATCGATCGAAACAGTTCTGCCGATATGGAGAATTATGACTTAGGACCTAGATACGCCGAAAGAAAATCTGATTGCGTAAGAAATTCGGTTCCTAAAGAGGAAAGCTGAAGATGTAGCTAAGGTTACCAAAGTGATCGCTGAATAGCGCCGTAAAGCAGCTAAACTGGCGAATAAGAAAAACAAGAATAAAATAAAAAATAAATCCTTAGAAGTGGACGACCTGGTATTATTATATAATACGTTACGATATATAGATATATCTAAAAATATAAAGTTAAAGTATTGTTAGATTAGCCCGTATTTAATTAGTAATATTATTGGTTTAAGTATTTACTATTTAAAAGAAATTAATAGGACGAAATTGCAAAATACTTTCCTTATTAATAAATTAAAGTAATTTGTAAAAGATGAAAAAGGATATTAAAAGCCGATTAACTTATAAAAAAACGATTAAACGAAATTATTTGCTAATCAAAACGACGATACGATATTAAACATTTCGGATATTACAAATATTAAATTATTAGAAAATTAATAACTTAAAGTTTTAAAATTTATAAAAATAAATATTAAAGTGCAAATATTAAATGGCCGACTTAAAGGTTATGCAATTATAAACGACAGCGATACGATAAAAACGATACGATTAAAAGAACGGAAAAAATTAACGCGATTAATTACGAAAAATTAAAGTAT
This sequence comes from Monosporascus sp. mg162, assembly GCA_004155945.1. Classification (NCBI taxonomy): domain Eukaryota; kingdom Fungi; phylum Ascomycota; class Sordariomycetes; order Xylariales; genus Monosporascus; species Monosporascus sp. mg162. Next base: position 14,894 of record QJNY01000771.1, read on the forward strand.
TATAGTTTTTTTAAATTCCTTTACCGTCCCGTTTATTAATACCTTATACGATAATTATTATATTTTATTTATAATTAATACTTTCCGCTGTATTCGTTCGGAACCGGGAATTAATAACATATTTTTTTATTTTATTTCGAAAATAATTTTTATCGTATATTTTAATAATAAAATAAGTTTTTGTACGAATATCTTTTTTAATTCGTAACGATCGTAAAAAGCTAACTTTAAATGCCTTAAACCGTTCTTTCCGGAAAGTACAATTATGTTTTTCGATAAATCCGATATAATTATTATAAGCTTTATTAGAAAAGCTAAAAATCGATTAATACTTAAAGAATAGGTATATTCCGTATTAATTAGGATATTCGGACGTTATATGTCGTTTTTCGCAAAATTTATAAGGTATTAAGTTAAATATACCGAATGCTTAAATAAACAGATTAATAACGTATTTAAAATTTTTGGCAAAAGTAGTTATAAAGTAATTTAAAGAATTAATCCGATAAATTTCGATATATACTAGATAAGCCATCAAATTTTCTACTAACTGGAAATACTTGATTACATTAAATTAAGCATTTATTACCGCTTAAAAGTTTTTACCTTCGATCTGTTATTGCAAATACCGACCTATAGTTGGATTATCGATAATGTTAATAAATATAGTTCTGAATATTTGTATTAATTAACGGATTTTATTTACGATATTACAAAAAAGATTAAGTACTTACTTCGATATGCTTAAAAATAACGTAATATATAACGTTATTATTATTCCAAAATTTGGTTACGTTTTGATTATTATTAAAATAAATGCGACAAAAACGTAACGTTCCGATGTTAATATATAGCCCAGGGATCCGATTAATAACCCGAAAACTTACTCGACGTACTGGAATTATCGAAGCTGTTAATAAAAACCTGGCGAATAAACTGTTATTAGGTATCGGCAGGTTAATAAGAACAGGTATAAACGTTACTGATCGCCGACCACCGACTATCTGTTCAACGATACCAAAAATTAGGCTAGGTTTTAAAAATATTTTAATTATTTTTGTTAATAGCAATATATAACGTATCGGCCAAGGTTTTAAAAGCAGTGAATTATTTATAACCGGTATTTCTAATAATAAAATATTTTAATTAGGACTTATATTACGGAATTTGTACTGGAAAGTAGGGGTAAGGTTAAAAATGGGTGCTTGACGATATATAAAGTTCTATAATTTGCAAATATTATCAGGATTATATAAAGGTTTTAAATCCCGAATATTGCTTAAAAGCTTATCGATACGACGGGTTAATAGTTTGGAAAATATGGATAAGTTTGATACCGTTAAAATTCTACGATAATAATCAAAAATTCGGTTTAATTTTTTAATATTAACTTTAACTTTAAGGTCGACAGGCTTCTTAGTACCAGGATTTGAAAGTTTATTACCTGGACTAAACTTTTTCTTAATAAACGATTTTTTTATAGCAAGAACAAAATTACTTAAGTTTATATTTCCGCGAAAACTTTAAAAACTGCGTAAATCTAATAGTTAACGAAAGCTTATAATAGTATTAATCGGTATAATAAAAATAATTATATATATATTTGGATATATATTAAATTTAAAGGGAAAAATTAAAATAATGTTACAAAAAAGATGCAAAAAAAATATAAGTGCAAAAAAAGAATGTATATATCTAATTAAAGAAAGCGACGACGAAAGCATTTACTTATATAACTTTAAATGAAAATTTTTAGGATTTTTTCGGCGCATATATTTTATTTGTAAAAATTCAGTATATAAACTTTAAATACATTTAATTAATTAAACGTATAAGTTATTAACAAACTTTAACGAATTTTTGTATTTATACGATAATTACATTTTAATACTTATAAAATACTTATATTAATACATTTATATATAAATATTATATATTATTCTTAACTGTTAGTATTATCCTTAAATTACTTAATATTATACTTAAGCACATTAATTAATATATTCTTAATTATTATATCGTAATTTAAAAAACGTATTATACAAAATAAAAACGAAAGTTTCAAAAAATTAAATATTTCGAATTTTGGAAAACTTATACGATTAATTAATATATCGGTATAAAAAAACGATAATATAATATAATTCCTTAAAAAAATATATAACAATAATTTTACCTTTTATCCCTTAAAAAAAGTTGTACCGTAAATTCGTTTTAATCGGTTTATTCCTATATACTTAAGGGATATTAATAATTAACGTCCATAAAAAAGCATTAACTTATTACCGTACTAATTAATAAAACTGTAATGTAACGAAATGGTTAAATATTTTTAATAAATTATTATAATCGTTTAAAACAAAACTTACTTACGTTTTACGAATATTACTGCTTTTATCCAAATAATCGCCCAGGATGTACCTTTAAAATTTATTACTATTATCCTAAAAATTGAACGAATAATTTTACATAACAAATCCAAACTATTATTTAATAAAACCTAGGAAAGAATTAATAATAATAACCCGAAATATATATAATCTGTCGCCCAAACCAAAATCCTAACTATTAAAAGTTTAATAAGGCATTAAATTAATATGTTATATGATCAATTAAAACGTTTATTATTAATATTCGATATTTATATTACCGAAAATCGTACTTAATTGTTACTTTAGCTGTACCGAAAAACGTAAGGAAAATTAGAATTAAATAATCCGCTTACCCGTATGGTAATCGTTAAGATATTTACTTAAATCAAACATTATATTTACGAATTGTAAATTACTTATATTTTTTATATTATTTGCCGCGACCTTATAAAATAAAGAAACCAAATTATAATTGAAACGAAAGAATTTGGCGAATATCGAATAAAAAATGAAATTTTCGATATGATTAAAAGATTCCTAGATTTAAAACTAAAAACGGAGGACGTTGAAAAAAACGTAGGAAATTAGCCTGGAAACTTTCCGTTTTTATTAATTAAAGAAAATAACGACGAACGAAATTTTATTTAATTTACCCGATTATTTTATAGTAAACGACGTAAACAAAAGTAACGTTTTAATTAATTTTAACAGTTATTTATACGACCATTTCCGATATTAATACCTCTTTTTTTATTAATTTAAATTAGCTTTTCAGCACTTAAAGTTATACGACTTAATTTGATACCTACGAGATTATTATTCGAAATAAAGTATAAGCTTCGACCGAAGGTTAATAATTAGCGCGTAATGGTAATGGTACAAGATTAATATGTTACGCCGTATAAGTAAATAAGAAATATATTCGAAAATATTAGGCAAAAATTAAAACCATATTTCCCGTAAGGATAGTTAGGCTAGGTTAAGTATAAATCTTTAATTAGTATAAAGAAACCAAAAAACAGGGTTTAAAAAATAAAAAAGGGTTAAATAACAAAAGGATTTAGCCAAACGTCGAAAACGAAATCCTAAATTGAAAATAATAAAGGACAAGTCGCGTAAACGTTAATTAAATTAATTAATAAGTTTCATATATAGTTTATAACGTTAAGAATTAATTGCGTTGTATTTTTATTTGTTTTTCAAAATGGATTAAGGATAATTTTATTTCGAAAAAGAAGGGTTAAAATGGTACAAAGTGCCGGGCCAAGGGGGGCATAGTTTGGTTAATTAATTAGTTAGCTTTATATGTATATTTTTAGGAACTCTTTCCGCCGGGCGCAACCCCGAAACCTATTCATCACCATTTATCGTTCATTTACACACGCATTTATATTTTCTAAAGTCTGGTTTAACACGGACCCAAATACAGAGTTTTTGTTTACCTTCATTACCGCTGTACTCGGTTATTCTATCGTGACCCGTCCATCAAAGATGCTCTGATCGGAACTAAGTCTCCCCGTCCCAATTCAATAATCAATTCCTTTTCGCTAAATAAACCCTCTCGCGTAAATACGAGCTTTATACTTATTTAGTTCTCCTGTAAACGTATACTTCTTTCTCAGTACCCATTTAGCATCCATAAAGTATCCATAAGCTTTTTCTCCAAAGGAGGTAAACTTAAAGGTTTTACGTAAAAAGTTCTTTTTAATCTCAGTAAAAATTGCTTTAAGCCATATCTCTCGCTTTAAGCTTTCCATAACTTCCTTCAAAAACGGGCCGTCATCCGTTGCCACAAACAACCTCCAGGTAATAAATAACTTATTTAAATTAATATATTCTAAGTCCTTAACCTTAAAAATCCCATCGTACTCATCCTTTAGCATGTTAATTATTTACTGGTATTCGTAAATATTTCGGATAACCTAATCGGCGTCTCCGTAACCTCCAAAAAAGTCGTCGTCATCGTTATCACTTATTAATAAATTAAAATGGAAAGTATATAAGCCATTATCGCTCTTTTAGATTAAAGCTAGCTTCAATTCACGCATTAGCTTAAAGGCTTCATCTAAGGCTTTTAAAGTATACAGATCGGGAACCGTCTTCTTCGGGCGTCTCCTTTTACGCTTAATTTTCTTAGTTTCCTGGTCCGTATCGTCCTCAGAAACAACGTTATAATCCTTATTCTTCACTCCGATACCCTTCTATTTTTAACGATATCTCAGGCGTTTTTGTATTAATTATAAAAGCGACCGAATAATATCCCTAAGGTTAGGTAGCTAACTTAGCTCTTCCAGGCCTTCATAAACAATAACATAAGCTATTATCAATAACCTACCGCCCTTTAAAAGCCATACCTTGTAATTATATATTCCTTAATACCTTAGCAACATATCTTTTGCTTTACGGGCTACTAACTTCTCTAACCTAATCCTGTAGTTCCTATCGATTAAAACTATATACCTACTGCCAAAAATTCGAAGGTAACTATTATCAGGTTTATAAAACTTATCAAGTTCGAATACGTTCTTAAAACATTCGATTAATATCATATCTTTCACCGTAAACTATCTTATTCTGTTAACTGTATATATTATAACTTCCATTACAAAGTTCCAAAAACACGTCGGTATTTTCATCTGGGCTAAAATTACACGCGTTTCATCCTACAAAAACTAAATACCTTTTTTTGCAACTCCATTTTAATATTAATTATAAAAACTGGAAATTACCAGTTTAATACCTTTAATTACGCAAAACTTCTCGATCATGGTTATGCCGAACTCCCTACCGCCGTCCAGGCGTAAAATTTGCACTTTCTAGCTTCCAACCGATTCCAATCGCTTAATTAATCGTATAATGTACGTATATAAGCTTTGCTATACTTCGTCCTTAATCTTAAACGAATAATATTTTCTACAATACGAAAGGTTTTCTGTAATAAGTCCGAAATAACTGTTATTCTCGATGCTAACGGGCTTAACTAAGCCCATATCACACTAAATAATCTTTCCCACATATCGTCCTCGTTTTAAAGGGTTTATAAACGGGATCTTCCGTATTTTCCCTTCGTCGCACGTTATGAAAAATCGTTTTCAGATCGTTAAGGTCTAAATTTATCCCCGTAAACCTCTTAATAATCCAAATTAATCGTTCAGTACTAAAGTAGCAAAAACGGCGATGCCATAAAATAATTTTCTTCATAACTTCGTCCGTTATAAAAACCCCACCATTTCTAAAAGCCCTTACAAGGGCGCTTTTTAGGTTGTTAGCCAGGTTACCGCCGTCCTTTTCACCGAATGGCCCTCCAACCCGTATCCCTATTAATAATTTTCGTCATTCGTCGACTCCGGGGCCTTAATAATAAGCTCCGGCTTCCTATAAAGCTATAAAAAAAAACCTTTCCGAGGTACGTTAATCGTCGTCAACTACATTCCATCAAGGTTTACCAAGGTATTTCGATTTAGGTAACCACCTTTTCTATAAAAAACTCCCCAAAAAATACCTTCAAGGAAAAGTTATTAATATATAACGTATACTTTACCATAATCTTATTATTCTCTCTACGGAACCCCCTTAAAGGCCACTTTACTGTCCTAACGGCAATGGCGACAACAAATTCTCCATCTATTATAATATAAATTCCCTTATTTTTAATATCTAAAACCGAATTCTTTTCGAAATCTTTAATGTTATTCGTAATATTAACGTTCGCTCCTAAATCCTAAAGCAATTTATTTTTATTATCCTCCATGGATAAATAAACATACAACAGCATAACACTGCCTATAACAGTTACTTTAAGGCTTTTAATCGCTATAACTGTCGTTTCGGGGCAATCAGCCGCCTATAACTCAAGGCAGTTAACCACCTGCAGCTCAGAGCAATCGGCCACTATGGCTTCAAGGCTTTCGAACGTTATAGCCGTCACTCCAGGGCAGTTAGCTACTGTAACTATAAGCCTGTCATTTTCTATGGCAGTTGCTTCAGGACAGTCGGCCACCTATAGCTTAAAGCAATAAGCCACTAAAGCTACAGGCCAGTCGCCCTTTATAACAGTTGCTTCCGGGCGCTCAGCCCCTTAAAACGTTTCATTATACCACTGCATCAATTCCTAAAGCTGTTATTCGTCAATATGTACGCTAAACGTTCCTTCACTAAAACGATACAGGTCTCTCAAGCCCTCAAAGATAAACTGCTCCTCACCCGGTTTACCACCGCGGGTATTACCGCAGGTATTACGAAAGCTGTTACTTTAGTTATTGTTATTACCCTAACTTCGGCCTCCATTTCGGCCTTACTTTCCTTTTTTACCTTTGCCGTTCTGTTTCTCCTTCTAGGGCTTAAGGTAATCCTTCGCTAGATGTCCGTACTTGCCATAGTTGAAACAAAATAACTCCCCGTTCTTATTTTATACGGGCTTATTATCCCAGAAGTTATTATTACTTCCCTTGCCCTTTTATGCATTATAAAACCGTCCGTTATTCTTCTTTTTATTAATATAGTCATGGAATTCGCTATTAAAGTCGTCGATCAGTTACTGGAAGGAATAATCCGTCTGCTACAGCATTAACTGCATCATTTTGTACCAGCTACCAGCCTTATCCTCTACAGCAGTAAAAAACATAGTAATATATTCCTTAATCCTAAACTTTATGCCATAGCCTTTCACTTTCCGTAAAAGCTTCTGAAATTTAATAATAAACTGAACTAAGTTTTTTTTATTATAAATAATTTTGCTTAATTCTTTCCAAAAGGATTTTTACCGAGCGTTACCCGTTACTGCATAAGTCTTCCAGAATATCCTTAACATCTTCGTCCCCTTTTTAATCCCTATAATCAACTTTAAAAGCGCCCTTTTGTAAGTTTTAATAATAGCTTTAACAAAACGCAGCTAATTTAGTTACTTCAGCTTTATTCCGTCCTTATAACCAATCTTTTCCAATACAAGGTTAAAAGTATTACTCTAAAACTTCCAATTAATCCAACTTAACAAGTAATTCTCCTTATCTAAAGGAAGGTCGAAACGTTTCTAACGGAACTTCGAATCGTTACTAAACTTTTTAAAATCCTTTTTATCCTTTAAGCGTACACTTAACTCGCTAAAGCTATTTAAGCTGCTAAAGCCGGAAAAGTTACTGCTGGAAAAATTATAACGGTTTTTCTTTTTCTTTAAGGAACTCCCAGAAAAATTCGAAAAAAAGGATAAAAAGCTATTTAAATTATTAAAGTTATTACGTACCACTTCTTTTCTCTTAAATAACTTAAGTAACTTTACCTTTTTTTTTTCGCTCTTTTTTCTCTTAAAGGGGTCGGGTTTCTTAATAAACAACCTCCTAAGCTTCGTTTCGCCTTTTTTTATAGGTTAATCTTTTTCATATCGCTTTCCAAGGCGATAGATACTTCCTTAAAGCTATTCGCCTTAACTTTAAGCGAAACGCTTTACAATGCTTTCGGTTACACATTCGTATTACGCGAGCTTTTAAAACTCCGCGTCTTGGGTTAAAGCATATCCAACAACTATATTATCATATTATTCATCTATTCCATCGTATCGTTATATCTTTCGCTTTTAAACTTTAACTCCTTAATATTATCTTCGACCTATCGGTATCTTTCTTCCCGCGCCCTAACGTCGCGTCTAATGCCACTCATATTAATACCCAGGAACATATAAAGCTTATTCAGGTCGGCTTCGGGTTGCTATCTCTGGATAAGGGTCCTTAGCGGCTACTAAGGCAATAAAGCGTCTCCCACTAAAAATACTTCGTATTCCTGTTCTCCCTCGCCGAAAAACTCTTCGTTTTAGGGAACCTCTTAATCGGAAGGAGATAAAAAAAAAAAAGGTTTTCGTTCGTATACTAGCTCGCTATCGTCAACTGCTACTCAACTTTCTCCTAAATCGTTAGCTGAACGGCTCTTTCTTAAGTCTCGTACTTTCTCTGTTAACTTAACTTTTCAAACTGCAATCAACCATTTCGTATAACGTGCTAGGTTACCAATCAACTAAAAGATACTACCATATCAGCAGTCACAATGATCGAATGCAGAAATCCGGCGTAACTCTCTATATGTTCTCTCTAATGTTCTAGGAATGGACAAATCTAGTCCGCAGGCAATCGCCCCTTACATACATAATTAGTTAACAAAGGATCGTCCGTAGACAAAGGCTGTTCCAAGCAGTAGAATGCTGCCTGGCTCAAACAAAGCCTGCCAGCCGGCAACACCTGAAAGCACCAATTGCCGACAGATATAATTTTAATAACGCGCTACGTTCTTTGTTGTAATAAATTTTTCATTATATTTGAAACAAGCAGAACAAAGCAAAACTTCGAAACTAGAAGTATTAATCCTAAAAACAAAGCTTTTACGTTCTTTTTTGTAATTAGGTCGTTTGCGAAATTTCTATTTTTCGATACAACCTACCACGGTAATTAAATAACAAAAAAGATATATAAAAAAGGAAGTTACTTGCTTAAATAAATACAATAAACAATTAATTTTTAAGGGCAAAAATCCTCGAAAGTGGGAGATTGTATTATAATTAAACGGATTTGGCACGTAAAAAGACGGTCGGAAGGTGTAGAATATATCTTCGACGTAAGTCTTAAATTACGTAATATAAATCCGGGTGGATTTAACGGATCTGAAAAAATCCATATACCTGAACGGTATGGATCCGAAAGGATCTCCCGGATTTATAGGAATCTAATTTACTTATACGATACGAATCCCGATAGATCTAACGGATCCAAAAGGATACCGTTTAAAATATATACGCTTATTATTTCCTACAGTTTAAATAGTACCAGCTTACAATAACAATTAGTTACCCAAATTTACATCTGGTATTACTAGACGTAACTATCGCTTTATTACTTAAATTTATACGATACCATTGCCAACAGAAACCGTACGACTTAGGTTTAATAATTGGTTAAGGCTATAGCCGTCACATTACTTTTACAATAAAAGCGAAATTATTATTCTTTACCCAAGTTATAAAAAAGACCTTATTTAGTTTTCGATTAATTAAGAAATTAAAAGTTATTTTAAATGCTAAACCGTTAAATATATAATGCAATAATTAACAAACGATACGGCTTATCAACATCGACCTTACACTATTACAAACAAAGCTACGACATGTAAATATACATAACTATTAATTACGAAAAGCCGTAAAAAGAACATAATCAAAATAGATTATACATCTACGAGCGATATGCTAGCTAATAGGCTAACCAAAGCTCTAATACGCGAACTCTTTAAGCATTTTTAAAAAAAAAAAACAGCTAGAATTAATAGATATTACGGAAATCCTCGATCGGCGGAGGAACAACCTGCAAATAATTTCAAAGAAGGAACTAGAGGGGTGCCCCCACTTCCTGAATTTTACCACTTCCTGAATCGATTTCTCAGCAAATTACGCAATATTAGAAAGTCTATAACTAAATGAATATATACATAAAAGATCCTATATTTTATATACGTCTTTTTTAAAAGCTATTACTTATATATAAAATAAGATTACGCTTAAAAGAATAACGTTATTGATTATATTTAACGTTTTATTTAAGTATAATACAGTGAAAAGAATTGTAAATAATACCAGGCAAATAAATAGTTTTAATTTAAAATCGGTATCAAAACGAAATCTTTATTTAAATACCTATAACGTCCCATACGGTTGAACAGGACATACGATTAAACGGGACACTTTTTGGCATTCCGCAGCAACAAATTCAAATAACTTAATAACAATACATTGTATTAATTAAAATTAATCGGATTTTTTTTCGCTAGACGTATTTATAACTTCTACATACGTATGCGCATTATGCCTAGGCTTGCCGCAGACGCCATACTTCCGTTCCTTTGTTTTAACCCTTTTGCGACGACCTTCCCTAACTGCTGCTGGCTGCATTTGTTTACCACCCCCTTTTTTTTGGGCCAGAAGAACTTGTCCTTCTTATATAGTAAGTATTTTTCTTTCTTGAAAACGTTTGTTTTTAATCCTGCGACGTTTGCTTAAAATGTGGTTCGTTACGCGCAATTAGGCAGCTTTTTCCCGAAGAAAAACATTTTCGTACAGAACTAACAAGTAACTTTTAGTTAAGAGATAAACCGATTTAGTTATTCTAGTTAACGAGCCACCCTGTTGATTTCTAATCTTCTTTTGCAAATAACGCGATTACCGCGTTACTTCTTTGATATTCTTAGGGGTTTTCGCGGGCGGGAAACGAATGGAACCGGCGGAGGTCAGCGGGAAGACGGTCGGCGTAGGCACAATTAAAACCTTTAATTCGGAAAGAACATTATTGGGATCGAATGGAACAAGACCAACTTTTGCAAATCCAGATTTGATGTTATCGGACGTTATGGCAGCTTGGAACGCGTCGTAGAAGCCGGCGAGGAAATTTTCTTTGGTAATGTAAGTATGATAACGTCGCATCAAGTTTTCGATATACCGCGAATAAGCGCGTTTTAAAATAAAAAAACAAGATATATCAAAAGGTTGGAGCCGATGCGAAAAATGTGCGGGTATACAAAGCGTAATAATGTTGTTGTTGGCGCAGAATTCTTCGAATTCCATCAAATGATAGCTTTTATGGCCGTCGAGGATAAGGAAACGTTTGGAACCTTTCGTACGCGTCCGAGTATATTTGTTAAAATGCTGGATCCATTCGAGACTTAATTTATTTGTTGTCCAGCTATTATCACTTAATGCGATCTTCCAATCGGCTGCTGGCAATAGGTTATCGCGGTACCAGGACCCAAAATGATTTTTCCCCGCCATAATAATAAATGGCGGTATAGCCCAACCTTGGGAATTAACAGCTTAAATAACTATAACCTATTTTTTATTCCCTTATTGCGCTTATTTAAGTTTTCCACGTTTTTCGGTACTGGTAACTATTATACCCGTTGCTATAAAAAGCTTTATCAAAAATCCAGTTTCGTCGAAGTTGTAAATATCCTTTTTTGTAATGCCGTATTTTGCGATTGTAACCCGAACAAGTTCGAATTACTTACGAAACGTTTTTGGATTTTCGCATAGGACCCGCTGATAATCGATTTTCCGATTTAAACGCGTTTGGAGTTTTTTTTGCCGTTTAACAAAGCTCGACGCCCAGTTAATTCCAACGCATTCTGCAACGCGCTGGGCTAGCAGTATATTGGCCATATTTTCAACGTGCTGAAGCCGGACAGGAAACGTTCGCGTATCTAGGTTAAGGATTCGGTCGACAATCGATTTTTCTTCGGTCGGCGTTAATTTCTGCTTGGGAGGAATAACATCGGTTCGAACGCGTTTACCATGATATCGGGCCTTTAAGGTAGAATGGGGGACTTTATAGATAGAACTAAGCTTTCTGTAACTAAGTTTCGGGTCTCTTTTTTTAGCCTGAATGGCTAGGTTCATTCTGGCTTTTTTTGTAAGGCGCTCCATATTGTGGTTGTTGAGAAATGGGCAATTGAAGATGTGTTGTTG
>QJNY01000772.1:0-26724 GCA_004155945.1 Monosporascus sp. mg162
GGGTTTGACTGCTTTAGGGTTAGGGCTCTGGAGTGGATACGAATGATACATTGTACGTCCCCAGTTTTATTATATGTACTGATGTACACATGGTCAATAGGCCATTAGGCCATTAAGAAGTTGTCGATCACACTCTTATAACGAATATCAAAAATATTCATCTTAACCAGTGAGGCTTCAATAACAGCAGTAACGCTATAATATAGCTTAAGCACATAATAGTAATTAGAAGTCTACTTACTATTCCTGCTTCTATCGATCTCAGCAGTTCTTACGTAAGAATAAAGTTTTGACCACTAGATAGCGAAAGATATATCGTTATTATTGAGACCGAAACGTCAAGTATTAGAAACGCCTGTTCGGAGCTCTAGGAAAGCATGGCCCGATGATAATTCTACGCGTCTGCCCTTGAGACATCTGGTATGGCTGAACCGACGGAATATCTCAGAATATGCGGTAATCGTTGCATCTCATATCACTACACAACGAGAAGACTGACTTGTGTTTGTGTGTACTTGGCACTAAGTATTCGAATGTGTACATGTCCTGTAAGTGCAAACGTCACGAAAACTACGTCCATACAACGTCCAATATGTTGATGCTAATTCACTGTCAGACCTAGCTGAAAACTAAGTCCGTTAGCTAAGCCTTAGCTTAGGCAGCACTGCTACTAGTAGAGTCTGCTGATCGCATCACGCGTTCAGCTTTCTCTCAGCCGCAGCTGCTTTTATGTGTATTTAAGGAGGGTTCGCTACCCTCTGCGTCTAGCTAGGACCTTTCAGAGGTGAACCTGATAATTCATCCTTCTTCAGTTATATATGCTTCAGTGTGTGATGTCGGGTCTCATATTCACCATGTATCCTATTCTTGCATAAGAAGAGGTTGAGCTTAGAATATTGCTCAAGAGCTGAGGCGGGACTTCCATAATGGAAAGACACTTTTTAAAGAAGCTAACTAGCTTCATTAGGGATATCAACGTCGACTACGGATGCAGCACGTCGGAATTGGTATGCCAGACTTCTTCACGTTCGAAGTAAATAGTCTACTGCTCGAGTAAGCGCCATATTGAAGTGGTTGACGCTTTGGTTTTCTACCTGTAACTGCTTCATCCTAGTGAGTTGATGGTCGAATCCTCATTCACATACCCACGCCGAAGATTGTTCAACTTGATCAAGCCCTTCGAAGATCGGCGAATCTTCGCACTGAAATAGCTCCTGGTTATGATCCACAGTCCAGTCTTATGACGTATCCCTGTGCTTAGCCTAGGATCCAAGCGCGTCGTCGTTTGTCGTGGTTTTAGAAGGTTCCTAGTTGGTGGTATGGCACCGTTGGCCAGCCACTTGGGTAGGATTAGCTACATTATATGCTACTACTTGTTTTGATTCAGTTCAACATACTTTCATGTAATGGTCTCAATGCTCCCGCCAAGTTTGCTAGTAAGCAGTCATGGTATGCATGGGGTCCTTTGCAGTAATTCTCTACTCGAAACACTCAACTGCCGAGACCACCAGCCTAGCGGACGTTCTGTCTGGTGGCTTGACGCAACATGCTCAAGATGTGTGAATAACGATCGAGACCGCGGCGTTATACTGAGACATGCGTAAAACCTGAAATAGCCCGGGTCGAAGCTGAAGAAAATATTGTCGACTCATTCATAGACTTAAGCCTAACGAATCATATTATGTATTCAACATTACAACATACAATAGTTTCATAATTTCTGGGGGACAATATCCAGTCCCTATTCAAGTCTTCGCACCTCATACGAGGATTCGAATCTACTCGAGACCCCAATCGCCTTTTTCACGCACATCTCAATGCCGTGTAGCCATATCTATATATTTATGGGGTGGTGAGACTGGGAGTCTAGCAGGTGAGGTCGAAGACCGGCTTGGCGTTGTTGAGAGGGGTTATGCCGAAGGAGATATCCGTCTGGGCGGTGTTGGCGTCGACCAGCGTGTACCACCAAATGTTACGCTTGCCGAAAGTGGGGCAACCGACAGTCTTCCAGTATCTCTGGGCGTTCGCCACGTTGGCGACGGCATCACGCTGCTGAGGGCCCTCTGAAAAGAGAAAGCAATGTCAGTACGGTTCTCCAACAACCGACGGGGCGGTGGACTAGACGGGGCGGGGGTGGGGGAGCTTACTGTGAGGCCAGCCGGTCTCTGTGATGAAGACGGGCTTGCCGGCGGCGATGCGCTCGGTCTCGCGGACGGCGGTCCAGAAGTTGTCGGCCGCGCGGCCGATGCCGTTGGGCCTGGTGGTCTCGAAGTAGGGGAAGCTGTTGTGGCCGAGCCAGTTGACGGAGCGGGCGACTCCCTGGTTCTCGGGCAGGATCCAGGCGGTCCAGGTATCGACGTGGCCGATGGGCTTCTTCTCGAGCGCCGTGCCCCGGATCCAGTCGCGCATCCAGCCGATGTAGCCCTCGATCTCGGCCCCCGTGGCGCCCACGCCCGCGTTGTTGGCCTTGCCCTGCGGGCTGCTGCGGTACAGGTCCTCGGAGCCGACGCTGATGCCGATGATGCGGTCGGTGAAGGGCCGGCCCAGGTTCCGCGTCGCCTTGAGCAGCGCGTTGAGCTCGTTCTCGTACACGCCGCGTCCGGCACTCGCCCAGAGACCAACGAGCAGGGATGTATCGGTGTCGATGGCGGCACGGAACGCGCTGATGGGCTCAGCCGCCGTGCCGCACTGGATGGATGTGTACAGGCGGGCTGACGTGAAGCCCTTGGTCCCGGCGAGGGTCTTGGCGCGTCTGAAGAGCCGCACGAAGTCGTCGTACGACCGGCAGGAGCCGTCATTGTTGGTGGCGCCGTAGTTGAAGCCCTGGACCTGGGCGGAGACGGCCGTGGCCAAGCCGAGCGCCGTGAAGATCTTGAGGAACCGCATCGCGAATCTACTATTTAACGAATGTGGTTTAGCGGGAGTATTGTTGACAAGTAAGAATAGAGCGACCGCTGGATGCACGAGGAAGATCAGACTCGGTTAAATCGTACTCTGGGTCCAGTTCCTATTTATACGGTTTGCTCGGGGAAGGGCTAAAGGGGTAAGACAAGGCTTTACATCGACTCGACCCTTTTTTTTACGTGCGGTCCCTGAAATAATCCATGTCGTCCATCGCATCGGCTTCGTCATCCCAGGCTGCATGGGGCTCGTATTTGGCGGGCAGGGGTTCTGGAAATTCTGGAATAAGGAGGAATTCGCCGATGCCGATTGGACAAACGTAAGAATATCGTCTAGTCGGGTAATTGATCGACTACCCGCTCGCTGCTCCGTCCACTTAGCCAAGGAACGCCCGCATCCCCGGGTCCCCGTGCTTTCGTCATGGCACGGTCTGGGCCTCGAGTTTACGAGGGCCTGGAAAGCACGAAAGCCAATCATTTCAAGAGGCGGTCCACTGCCAATTCATCAGGTCCAATTCTCGTTAGGCTTCTACCAGTATTTATGTAAATACAGTGCGATCGACAAAACCAACTGCCTCCTTTATTGCTTTAGCTGTGCTCTGTGGGGTGATAGATATTCCCTTTCCGACGGACGAAAACAATTTGTCTCAGCCTAATAAGACAGCTCGATGGGATCTGTGCGTAGATACCCCTATTTGCTTCCTCTCACTGGCCCAAGCTATGCCCCCCACCCACCACAATGGCTCGATATGCTATGTAAACACACGAATCGTAATTCAACTACAGTAGCCCCGTCCCGTCCCACATAAAGAAAACAACGCCCCTTCCCACAGGATCTCAGAGCGAATATTATGAATCAAGCCCTCCTCGAGAATTCACCGTGTCGGGCTACCGGTCCACCAAGCTGCCCCTTCGACTCTCTATGGGGCTGACTGTAGCCGGGCTCACCCCGCCGTCTGAACTGAGCAAGCGATCCTCTGGGCTCACGGGCGAGACTAAATCTGGGTCGCCGTCGCCGTGAATGCTGGGGATCGACACGAAGCTGAGCCGCTTCGAGCCCCCCGCGTCGTCCCCGTCTTCGGTGCCCATCGGCGAGACGGGTTCGTGGTGCTGGTGCTGCTGCGGAATGCTCGCCACGCCCCTGCCGAGGCTCGCACGCGCGGACCGCGTGCTCGGACTCCTGCCTATCGCGACGCCCACCGCGGCCAGCCCCGTCGCGGCATCGCTACCGCTCCCCTCGAAGTCCCCGGAACTCCTCGCCGTCGTCGCCGTCTCGGCATCATCTCGGAACGCGGCGTCGATGGGCGACACGGGCACGTAGCTGAGCCTGGGGCTCTGCAGCCCGGCCGAGATGCTCGTGGGCGTGTGCGGCTGCGAGGATGAGGAGGTGCGCGGGGACCTAGGCGGCGGTGGTAGCGGTGCGAGCCGCGATCCCGGGGGCGGCGGCAGCTGGATCTGCGGGGCGCCGCCGACGCTGTTGCGCGGGTCGCTGATGGGCTCCTCGAGGTCCACCTGCGCGTACAAAAGTCAGTCGCACACCACGTACTCCCTTGGACCCGCCCAAAAACGCATGATGGCGATGTGCGGGGCTGAGGTTGAAACTTACAGGGTGCGCCGCGAGCGGATTCCCCGAGCCGAGAGGCCACTGCGGGCTATAGCTACGGCGCGCGGACTTGCGCTTCTCGCGCGGCGACGACGACGGCGGCGTATTAGGCGTCAGCGGCGAGGAGGCGGCCGCCGTCCCAGTCCTCCCCCCACCCAGGCCGGGGCTCAGCTGCTCGTGGATTGTGGAGAGCGGGCGCAGGTTTCGGCCCGTGGTGCTGCCGAGCGCCGCCGGCGCTGCCGCTCGTCGGTTGTGTCCGTCCCCGTCCCTGTCGCGCGGTGGCAGAGCCGCGGCCGCGGCGGTGATCTCCAGCTCGGCTCTCTGGCGCAGGCGGCGGCGGCGCCGCTGGCGCACGATGAGGAACGCGACGAGCCCCGCGAGGCACAGAAGCGCGACGACGCCGACAGCGGCGCCGACGATGGCGCCGGTCGGGCTCGAGGAGTCCGAGTCGGAGTTGTCTGTCGGTGCGGCGTCGGACGTCCTGGTGGGCGAGGGATCCGCCGTCGTCTTCGTCGTCGTCAGCTCGGGCGGGTAGGGGAACATCTCGCCATAGCCCGCGCTCTCGTGGCACTCGACGTGCGTCAGGGTCGCGTCGGGCCGGTCCTCGGCCGTCGAGAGGACGAAGTAGGAGAAGCAGCTCGGCGTCGCGGCCGGACTGGGGAGTAGGTAAGGCGATACGTCAGCGCTCTGCTTGCTTTGAGGAGAGGCCCTCTTTTGGTTTCGCCGAAACAGAAAAATAAAAGGCGCAGGTGGGGAAACAAGGGGAAGCGTCTAGTGTACTAACCAGCACAGCGTGTGGGATCCGCAATTATCGGCGTAGATGACGGCCTCCTCGTAGCCCAGGCACGTCGTGTATATGGTGGAGACGCAGTCCGCGGCGCCGGCGACGCAGCAGCCGCGGTAGCTTCCGACGTCGGTGCACTCGGATCCGAACGAACATGTTACTGCACACACACGCGCGCGCGTATCACGTCAGTCAGTTCATCCCACTTCGCATTATTCTCCGTGCCTAAGGCTAGCTTACTCGTGCTACTCGATGTGAAGCCGCAGGTGCTGATCCCCAGCTGAAAATCGGGGAAGCCGATGGAGGTTATGGCCGCCTCGTCGGGCGAGGCGAGTGTCTGGGGGGTGGAGGTGGAGGTCGTCTCCGTTGCCATCGGATCGCTCAGGTAGATACCTGGCATCTTTCTGCCGATTTCGGGTCGGCTAAGGGGGGAGGGAAAAAGGGAGTGTCGGTATGGCCACTGTCTGGTATCAAAGCATCCTCAGAGCATACATGAGCGCGGGCTGTGTGTGGGGAAAACGTATTCAAGTCATTCACAAAGTTGCAAACGTGAGCGAGAGAGAGGGACGCATGCTTTCCTCAGAATCTTTCCCATTGTCTCGAAAGCAGGCAACTCGTAGTAGGTAACATTCCGGTGCTGGTTCAGAGAACAGCACTATAATCCCGCATCCTCTTTGTCCAGGTTTACCGACGGAGCTGCCACTCTTCACAAATGACAGCGACTCCAACAAAGGGGCTCCCGCCTTCATCGAGGCTATGAAATATCAGAATCGTCCGATTGTCTTATCCACTTCCGAAAAATAGCCATCAAAGAGTTCTTTGGGATCCGGCTATCCACCCCATCCGCCACACTGCCATACCACTCAGCCATTATTACCTGTGACCTTAGATAGTCGAGAAGACCGACAGACTGGAAAGCGCCGTCCCGGGCCACGCGAACAATGTGTTGGACTCGCAAGACGAGCCGAGAGCCTGGTTGTTCACCCAAGCGGGTTCCCAATAGAAGAGGCCCGTCCCCTTAGGTACCGAGGAAACCACGGAAGCCACCTGCTGGATGAACCTCGTCTGTCCCGCGGCCGAAAACGGTATGCTCTTCAGGTCGCTTGGGAATTCGTACGCAGGGCGCGAACACTGGGTTGGCCAATTCGTCTCTGCCACGATGAGCTCTTTGCCCCAGGTGTTCGCCATGTTGGTGAGAGATGACTTGAGGCTTGAGAGGCGTGCGTCAGAGTTGCTGTAAATTGGTTAGTACTATACCCGTGAAATGTTCCACGATACGGTGTGATCTGGATGAAGCGACGCGCTATCTTCTCCTCACATGTAATCGCGTCCAAAGCATTCGAGTCAATGACTGCCCACATATAGGGCGTGGGGATGGATGCAAACGCATCAACAAAACGTGCAGTGGCACTCACTAGAATGGATAATATCTGCAAACAAGTGTTAGAACTCATAACATATGGTAGATATGGCTTGATGCTGGCGACTTACGAAACGCCCATAACATCGAAGTCATCCAAAGTAAGAGGCCCCTGTTTGAGGACCAAGTCATACCACCACTTCTGCGTATCCCAGTTCCATCCATTGTCCAGGTGGATCATGATCTTCGGCTGGGTACCGAGCTTGCTGTCCTTGATACCCCAAGCAGCCGAATGGAGCAGCTGCGCAAGGTTCCAGGGGTTGTTATACGAGCCAGTCGGGAAGAGCATGCCCGCCCGGATCTCGTTCCCTATCGAGATGATCTTCGGCGTTATTCCAGCGGAGGCGAATCGATTCGATACGTCCAAGGTGTAGTTGTAGAGGCGCCAGGAGAGGTTGTCGATGTCGGTCGGCCAACCGCGAGGAATGGCTTGGTGGCCAGGGTCCGCCCACGTATCGCTGTAGTGGAAATTCAGATAGACATCGAGCCCAGCCGCTTTCGCCCGCCTGGCCAGGTCCAGGTTGTAGTCGACATTGTACTCATTTCCAGTCCAGATCCGCTGCCTAACGATGTTCACGCCGTTCGAAGCCAGGATTTTCTCGAGCGGCTGAGTATTACCGCCGGCAGTCTTGTAGGAGATGCCATTGTTTTCCTCAACTCTCACGGAGGACCAGTCCACGCCTCTGTAAAGCAATGCGGCATGCACGGCCGTCAACGACGAGAAAGCCAGGAAAATGTAGCGCAGCATCTCGAGTCGAATTATAGCGATATGCAGAAAGGCCAAGTTCAACCACAAACACAGAGTGCAGGTATCGCTGCCTCTTCTATAATTTCCACCTCGGAGCCCCACCGAGAGATCTTTACCTAGGAACAGAAATGGCCGAACCAAGCAAGGCCTCCATATCCCCAATAGGGAGATCTAGTTTTTACAATAGATTAAATCCACGAAAGATGTCAATGTATGATCCCCCAATGCCGGATGACATCCCACTCCCATTGGTGGAATAGGGGACATAGACATGGCGGTTCCACCCGGGTAGGCGGCGGGGCCAGGCGACATCACCACATTTTGGAATCAACAGACAAGCTCTGGAAGAAGTGCAGTTAAACATCAACAGGCCGGGTCCCGACTGATTGCCGCGCCAATGACGGACTAGGCAACGCTGGGTAGAGTTTTATCACAATCGGGAAGGCGACCCGGCGGACGGATCCGTTTCACCTAGACGGCCTACGACCCTCCGTCTACCTTAATAGTAGTTAGCTTAGCAGACATAATAGGAGCATGAAAAAGCGGGGAATGAAAATGAAAACACCAACTGAAGCAGTATGATCCCAAAATCGTACGCAATAAATGGTTGGGTGTGATGCTACTACGTAGAGACAGCCCTTTTTAATGTGAAAACTGGCCTAAGCATCCAGAACTCAACCTGGAACCAGAAAGCCGCATGTCATATCGGTAAGTATGCATGTTAGCGATGAAGACGCACGAGACGGAACCACCAGCACCCTGGACTGAACATTCATGTCGGCCTCAATGAAGACAGTCTTGTCGAGCCGCAGGACAAGTGCTTGATGGTAGTTATTGAAGAAGAGGCAGGGTCATAAGACGAATCGACAAAGGCTGAAAATGAGAGACGAATATGCACAGAGCTAGAATTCTTGGCTTAGTAGCGATAGTGTTCGATGGGAGTTGGGATGCCCACAGGTATATATATAAGAGCATTTATATTCCGCCCGTCCATTATCATAGCCAAGACAGCACAACGTAGGGAGTCGTCAATGGAAAACCTCGAAAAAGAAAAAGAAAAAGAAAACACCTGAGCGGCATTGATTGATTGACAGAACCTCGAGATGAGCGGGCCGTCGGGCTCAGCCGTTGCCGACTGCTACCGTGCGGCGTGCTGGAATCATTGCGATTGGCTGTTGGGGCCTCGGTGTCTTGGAGGAGCTGGGCCAGCAGGAAACAAGAGCCCACTAACGTTAGCGTTTAGTACGCTAATAGGAAGACTGTGAACGATGGGATACTTAGTTGTTACAATGAGTAACGTACCTGAGACCTTCATGCCGACTGAAATCAACCGATAACCAATCCTCTCGCTGTCGTTACCGGATATGGAGCATGAAATACCCAAGGAGAGGAACAACTGGTTTGACATTGCCGCCTGTAAATGAATAATGCCGCTAGCCCAGGGAAAGCGTTTCATCAAGTTGCACCCCATACCACTGGAGGAGATAAAAGACGTCTGTAGTCTGTTTCAATACTGCTAGGTGCGACATAGCCAGCCCCCCCACCAAACGATACCATAGGAAAGTCCATGCATGACCTCAATAACTGTGGCTGGTGAAGTCGACCTCTTGGTTCCGCTCCCAGAAAGATAAGGTGGGAACTCTGCAGGTTGCGCAATTTGGACCAATTTCGCGATGGCCTCTGCTGCTTAAAGGTCAGCTAGGCGAAAACTCCATTGTCGGGACACGCTGGTGCCCCGTTATATCCTATAGAGCTATATAAACTAAAGTCTATGAGGCATCTCGTGAACCCTCGACCAGGCCAGCAAGAGGTTGAGGTACGCATTGCTCGGGGTTTGGGCCATTACCCAAACTTAGTGAGGAACTCGTATCAAAGTTAATATCATTTGCACACTCTCGCTTGTGCAGTTAGCTGTATGGTCCGAATGCGCATACACCTGCAGATCAACATCTAGTAAAATGACGAAGTTTCCAATTCCAAGGATATCGGTAGCAATTCCCGGAGCTGGCGTTATGTGTTCCAAATGGCCGGCATTCTCGGCCGTAGCTTCAACAATGCCGGAGAGCGCTGTCTGCAGTGAGATCTGGTTAACCCAAGACCTGGATTTTTGTCGCTGCCGATACCAATGCCGTTCACAACCGTCTTTCAGCGGCGTTTTCCTTCTGCATCGATGGGATCAAGAAAAGTCGGGTGTCTACGCTAATGATGTCAAGCCATGGTCGTCATACTTCCATGCTTGAGTCAGCCATGTTTTTTTGTCTGGGGCAGCCGGGGGAGACGTTGGCACTAGTGGGTCACCAGAGCTGGGCAGCGATTGGGCGATAGCCGGCCCAGCCACCCCTTGTCAAAGACATCAACAAATTTCAAGGTTGGCTTTTCCGCTCCCATGCACTAACGGATTTTTAGTCCGACCTCGCCTTTCCTCACCTATACCTATACTTCCTGCATGCAGTAGCAACGGGTCGGTTCAGAAGGGCTGGATATGAATCTTCACTGTTTTGAGGGTAGCCTTTGCGCATCTAGAGAGTCAAATATATGTACCTAGACTAAAGTACTTTTCCATTTGACACAATGAAGCTGCTTGCATGCGAACACCTAACCAGCTGCATGTGGGTGACTGCGTAATATGGAACATCATGGAAGTGTATCAAGAGGTACCTACAACATTATTTTGGGTGGAGGCTTGAGGAATTAATGGGACAAAATTTCCGCGCCTTCTGAATTGAATCTCCATCACATTCCCCCCAATACAGGAACGGAGCAGACGCAAGCAGAGGTAACGTTAGGTGCTGGAGAGTCGAGCATCTAACGCCAAATCCTTGTCTGGCTGGCCTGCTCAAGAACCAATAACAAAACAGATAAGGTATCACCCTACATCCACCTTACCGACCTTACCGACTTCACCTTCCTACATACATTTACCTTTCTGTCCCCCGTCGCGGGAAACCTCGAGCAGAGTTGTTTTCTCTCTCCTCTTGTCTACGGTTGTGATCCATCCAGGCTGTGCTTATCTCCCTCTTTCCAACTCCCGGAGTTTGCGTCTTCGCAGGTTCTTTTCCCACCCCCACCATATCATTTACTCCAACGTGAAAAACATCATCATCAGAGACTGCTTGCGAAACAAAAACATCGTCAAGCTTCTCGACCAAAACATCACCACACTTTTTGACAGTATTATCTCAACTGTCGTTAATCATGTTCCGAGCTTCCATCGCCTTCGCGGCGCTGACTGCGCTCTCTCTGGTCTATGCCCAGGCCCAATCCAACTCCACCTTTACCCTCCCTAACCCGGGCGAGGTCGATCTTGGTGTTCGCGCGACATGGTGCCGATCCCAAAATACTGCATGCGACAATCTATGTCAGCGAGCCACGACTAATGATTGCGATGTCGTATGTTCTATCCTTTCTAATTCCCCCGTCCATTTTCACCTCCTGCTAGTTCCCCAAGATTCTGTACTGACAACTGGAATTCAGAACACTCTTGACTTCAGCTGTGTCTGCTCCAACGGCGAGTCCCCCGATTTCAACCAGTACAGGGACACAATTCCATTCGTAAGTTAGCCTAGCGAGCTCGCTGCCACCTCTTTCTAACTGAACTCGGCAGTTCGTTTGCATGCAACTCTTCGAGGATTGTATCGAAAGTAACCCCGACGACGCCAGGGCCCAGGAGAACTGCACGACAACCTACAATGACAATTGCGGAACCGAAGATAGCGCCGACGCAGCCCAGATCGATACCCAGACATCTACGTCGTCAGCGACTTCTAGTGCGACCGCTCCCCCGGAGACCTCTAGTGCAGGCTCGGAAGACGCAACAACAACCTCGGATTCTGGCGCTATGCCCACGAACATGCCCATTCAACACATTGGAAACGGAATTGCTGCTGTGGCCGTTGGCGTATTTGCGTACATGTTGTGACGTGCTGGTTTAAGAGAGGAAAGGGGTTGACCTGGTCTCAGGTTGAGGTGTTTCCTGTATACCAAGTTTGCTTTTCCGAGGATCAGTATGGCTTGTCTGAAGGGCCTGTAATTATGAGGAGACAAGGGGAAGATAGTGGTCAGAAGAACCTAGCTTGGAGACAGGCTTTGCTTGTTTTAGTTACTCGCACCAGCTGTACACATGAACCTTGCCCCGTAACTTTTTTGGCCGCATTAGCATGCCTTGTGCTAATCGCCTTCGCGTGGTTATGGATGCCCGGATAAACCCAACCACTGTGGATGATGTTCAGCATGGCAACGAAAAGGAAGGTTATATTAGAACGAGAACACAAAACGAGCGTATGAACGAACCTACAGCTTGCCATCTATCCTAGTACCCATACGTATCTTGTTTTGTTCAGTACCTAGTAAAATTCGGCAGCCGCTCAAGCGCCAGCAGGCTACATACATAGCCCAGCTTAGGTAAGGGCTTGATCTGTGCTGCCGCTAATGGCTTCGGTTCAACGAATCAAATACCCCCCCTCAAAACCTCAGTTTCTTATTCAGGCAATTAATGGTTGCCGGCCTGACGTGCACCTCGTATGTAGCCTTGTGGCCCCTGAACGGATAGCGATCTCAGGTATGTAGATCGTTTACAGTACTTCGGAGGCAGGGGTAAGGGGAACGAAGGGAGATCTGCGCCTAGGATCGGGATCCGTCCCTCAAATCTAGGACGACTGCGATTATGTCATGTTTAACTTTAAAGCAGCCTTTAATCACTCTTGATCTGTTGATAGACTTCACGGTGACAACCTGGATACGGCCAACTATGATAGCTAAAACGCAATGCTATATCCGTTAGTTAGATGGACGCCCCAGGGCTTGTTCTGTGAGAGTGCCTGGGTTGCCGGTCCCTGAGAATGGTTGCTGCGATCTCTCGATTTATCACGGAGGCGGATTTCTGGCCGTACTGAGATTAGAAGATGTAGACGAACCTGGACTTCCACAATTGCGGCCTACGAATTCGGATATCAAATATATGTGTTGATAGCTTCAGCATTTTGTTTCCAGGACCTCCATTAATCTGGAACTCTGCTGTTCCATATCTATTAATTTGTCAAGATAAGGACAAAATCAGAAATCCTAGTGATGAGATGCCCAAACGGAGTTTATCGTCCCCTGATGCATTCCTACCGACTATGGAAATACTCTGTATTCTCTATTCTCATATAACTGTAGAGTGATCTGACCAAGGCTTATCGCATAGGGAGCCTGGAGTATAACAAAGTAATATTCGAGAACTTGATTTAGTGCCGACCATAGACCCTTACAGATACCAATAATTTCTTTTTCACTCGGGGAACAAGAGCGGATCCACGTTACAATGAAGTCCGGAATGTGGATCGACTGAATAGCACCCCCGATGTATAGGGCCGCCCTCACGGTGCAAAGTATGAGTATTCTGTCAAGTTATTCGCTACAAGTCGAATATAGTTGCAGGTTAATTTTGCGGGTTTCTCTCACGCAGACTACGAAGGTTACCAGACCCAACGTGAGTTCGCAGTAGACAAGCACGTAGGGCAATGTCGGATTTGGGTCTAAAGACACAAGAAAAAGTATTTACAGCACTCCCCTATTCAGAATCAGAATCTGTTCACAGTCTTTGTCTAGGCCTTTCAGCCCCCCTAGCACAACAAAGCCTATGTTAAACACCACGATGGAACTTGCGCTGCTCTGTTCCTCTGAGCCGACGGGTCAGTGGACAATGGGATTGTTCGAGAGAACCACCATTAAAAGTGTAGGTGCCCCCTTTCTCTCGCAGAGAACAGGGCTTTGGCTTCCGCATTTGCCAGACGAAGGAGTTAAAGTATGACTCGACAGGATCGAATATCCCATATTATTCGATAGAGCCTCGGGATAAGAGAAGGAAAGGGCTCGTCGATAGGTAATCGACCATGGAGCCCACTATGTCTCGCCTCTCCTTCGGAGCTGAAATCGAATGCGCAGTGGCGCACCTGCCGAGCTGGCGCGAAGACCCGCACGCGGGCCACCCGGGTCTGGCGCCGCTGCTGCGGATCGACGAGAACGACTGGCGAGCGAGCGACGAGATCCTGCAGTCGATACGGAACACGCTAAAAGAGCACGGCATCGGGGTCTACGAGCCGCCGACGCTAGGAACAATGCCGAGCGAGGCCGTCGATGACCCTGCGGCGAAGTTACCCCGCCGTCTGCGGCACGCGGACAAGTGGCACGTTGGGATGGACTATAGCGTGGTGGTGGGCCCGCCGCTCCGGGCGCTGTACAACTGGCAGGACGTGGAGATCCGGACGCCCGCGTTCCGCGCCGACGGCGACGGGAGCGAGGCGCACGCCGAGATCGCCTACGTGCTGGACCTGCTGTGCGCGCGCTACCGCCTGCACCTCAACACGTCCACGGGCTTCCACGTCCACGTCGGCAACGGCGCCGACTGGTTCCCCGCGGCCCACCTGCGCCGCCTCGGCGCCTTGCTCTGGGTCGCCGACCCCCTGCTCTCACGCCTGCACCCGCCCTGGCGCCGCGTCGGCGAGTACAGCAACAGCATCCGCTACGAGAGCGCGCTCGCGTGCCGCGGCCGCCGGGCCGAGGACGCCAATGCCATGGCTGCGGCGGCTGCGGCGCGAGGCCCCGATGCTCACCTCAATCGTTCCGGCAATAACGCTGGTGGTAAAGGTAATGGTCACGACGCTCCCGGCGAGTCTCGGGCTCCGGGCGACAATGCCGGTCTTGGCCGTAACGAGGCGGTCCCAGAGGAAGACGAAGAAGAAGAGGAACAGACTTTTGAGCTGACAGACGAACAGGCCGAAGACGAACAGGCCGAAGACGAACAGGCCGAAGACGAACAGGCCGAAGACGAACAGGCTGAAGGTGAACAGGCCATAGAGGTAACGGACGAACAAGGAATGTGGCTGTTAACGTACTTGCCTGACCCAGAGACTAGGACCGTATTCGTTCACCACTGCATCGATCTCTTCGGACACCACGATGTGCCTCTGCTATCGATTGACGAACTATACCAGGTCCTCCTGGCGTGCGCACCGGGCATCGAGAACGGGCTGGAGATCCCGCCGTGGAGCGGTATCCTGCGGAACTGGTGGGGCCCGGACTGGGAGGCGTCTGCGGGCTCGCTGCGGCACCCGCGACCCCGGAATCCCGGCAAGCTCCCGGGGTTGGGCACCATCGACAAGTTCGAAGGCCTCCTCTCGCGGGTGAAGCGGCAGCAGGGCGGCGAAGACGGCTCCGGGACCGAGTACGTGGAGAGATCAGCCCACGGTGAAGAATTCCTCGGCGCCGAGAGGGAGGCCATGCAAGGTTTGTTGCGCGCCCTCAACAACGCCGCTAACTCGCCCGACGTAGATCCGCTAGACGAGACTCCTCTCGATAACAAGGGGATCGCTGACCGTTTCGGAGACCGCATCGGCCCCGACTTTTGGGAGGAGGCCCACCGCCTGTCGCAGAGTCAGCACGGCGACGGCGAGCCTCCGTCGCAGAGCGAGGGCGGCGATAGCAGCAATGGGCCTCCTGCCTCGCTGTTCATCGCGAGAAGTGATGACCAGGACTCTTCGGCCCTCAGCCACATGGCGTCAACCCAGTCGTGGGAGAGCGAAGCCACCAGTGGCGAATACAACCCCGCAGCCTTCGACGCCCTCATGGGGCTTTACGAGACGCCGGTAGCGTCGCCGGAACCCTCGGAGCGCTCCGTCCCCGAAGTTACCGCGGCCGTGAGGCGGATGATACTGAGTACGTCGTCCCCAGCCGACACACGCTCAAGAGGTGGTTCACCAACCAGTGCACAGGCACCGTCGCCCGGGGATAGCCCAGGTAAGTCATTGCCGTTACCCCCTCAACCTGACTCGTCGGTCCATAGCTTCGCCGCCACGCCTGACAGTATGCGGACCAGCGAGGATAGCGTCGACAGCAACGGTGGGTTCAAACGCCCGGGAACACGGGCGCTACATGATTTCTTGGCTGCCATCGGCCCTCAGGGGAACACCGGAACCAACGACAACGATGACAACACCTTAGTCTGGCATCCGAATCCCGTAAGGGGCAATCCTATCTCGCATTCGAATGCCCTGAGGGGAAATCCCGTCTCGCATGCCTCGCATCACGGGCACACGGCGGCGGCCACCAGCGCCATGGGTACCAAACTGCGTCCCCACGACGTGTCCCAACTGACGGAGTCATACATCGCAGACCCAGTCAGGCAAGGTTCGAACTGGGCGCGCATCGGGTGGGTGCCGACGGTCGGCAACCCCTCGGACCCGAGCGCGGACCACGCCCCGGGGGACCCGGAGGCCTGCAATGCGCAGTGCGTGGACCACCCCTCCGTGACGGCGCGCGACGGCGCGGCCGAGATCCTGGGGTGCAGGTACGCGGGGGCCGTGGGTGCGCTGCTCGGCCCGGCGCGGTCCGGGCGGCTGAATTACAACTTCCGGCACTACGTGCCCGAGTACTATAATTTTAACTACGGCCACGACGGCGCGGAGGCGGAAGACAACGACGGCGGCAATACAGACGATGACGGGCATGACGACGATAATATCCGCACCGTCGAGTTCCGCGAGGCCGCCGGCTCGCTGGACGGAGGCGGCTGGGTGCGCGTGTGGACCGAGATCTGCGTGGGCATTGCCGATTGGCGTCGCAAGGCGTCCGCGGTCGATTACCTGGAGCTCCTGGACCGCGTCGCGGCCCAGGAGGACAGGGACCAGAGCGGCGTGGAGCAGACGGACGAGGAGAGGTACGATGTCTGCGACTTGCTGGACGATATGTGCTTGTTCGCGCAGGCGGAGTGGGTCCGGCAGCGCGAGAGGAGGGAAGGTCCGCCGATGTAATGATACAAAAGGGGCGTGGCGGGGATACGGAGTTACGATTGTACAGTGCATGGGGTTAGCGGCAATAGCCCTTTGTTTCTGTTTGCTTGTTTCTCGTTTCCTCTAAGCATGTTTCTTGTTTTGGCATAGTAGCTAAACGATGTAGGATGAATAGAGCTCTAACCCTCACTACTTCTCGGTTATCTTAACTGCGATACACGGGTGAGGGAACAAGTTGTCAGGACACGAATATACACATGATCTATCTGCCGTAGTAGACATCTGAGGGCGTTCCCGTGTCAAGTCAAGTACCTGCATAGGCTGTCTAATCGTGTCTTACCAATGTCTTAGCCTGCAACCGCAGCAGGCATAGTCCCGACGTTCTTGGCCTCCGTGATTAAAGTCTCTCCGACGCCTGCCTCGTGAGCGGGCCCCGTTGAGGCATGTTCTTTGTTCCAGTCTGCAATCTGTTGACACATCCCTTCCATGGTCGTGTAGACTGGCGTGTAGCCGAGGCCGCCTTCGTCTACGCTCTTCTGGGCAGCAGCGTCAGTCGCAGGGGTATGGGTTCCGGCGGTGAACACGCTCGGCTGTAGTATGGCGAGATCTCCCTTGGGCTTCGGCACGATCCACCGGAGGACAGGCATGGTGGACGCGATGTCGAACATCTCCACGATGTGGGCCAGTACCAGCATGAATGCTGGCTGCAGGTAGATGATTCGTATCCGAGGGGTCTCCACAGTCACTTCCAGCAGACGGTAAAAGTCCCGGATCATGGGCGGCGGACCCTTGTCGGTGATGTTGAACGGTCTGCCGGCGCATTTGGGCATCTCGTCGCTGCACAGCAGGGCGGCTTCAAAGAGGAGATGGCCTAGAGAGACGTGACCCGCATGGACGCTGTTCTGGACGATGTTCGGCATCCAACTCGGGAAGCTGAGCGAAAACTTAGCCTAAATATACCAGATAAACTTGATTTTAAAACAATACCTGCCAGCCCGGAGGCAAGGGCCGACAACCACGTCGTTCTGACTGTTTCCGTAGATGCCGTTAGCCGGCCGGATAGCGCCCGTCCGGAAATCGGGGCTGTTGGCTTCGCAAACGATGCGTTCGGCAACAGCTTTGGTGTGCGCGTAGTTCCCGAAATACTGAGAATGCGGGCGAAGAGGCTTATCGAAGTCGGACTCTTCGACGGCTTGCCAGTAATACCTCGGCCAACGACGGAAGGGATTGCCCCAGTATTGTACCGGTCGCAGCGCCACTGAAGCAGAGGATGTCGCAATGAAAACAGTTGCGCCCGCGGCTTTGGCTGCGTCCATCACGTTTTGCGTACCGTCGATGTTGACGCGCTTCACGCTGTCATACGTCCTGAGGGACCGCTGTCCAGCAACGATGAGCGCTGCGGTGTGAAAGACGGTTAGCGGGAGCTGGGCGACACTTGGGGGCCAGGGCTTTGCAAAGGCTTTCTCCACGGCAGACGGCGAGGTTATATCGGCCTGCACAAAATCGACCTCGGTGACGGGCCCCGTCTTCATGTCCGCCCTGCCAGGCTTGCGGAAGTCCAGGATTCGGATGCTTTCCGGAGGCTGTCCGCGCTCTAGGAGATGAAGGACGATCTGACCCCCCACGCCACCACATCCGCCAGTAATAACATATCGACGGTCGAGTTTGGGCGGTAGATGTCGGCTCCAATCCATTGACTTCGCCTTGATTCGCTGGTAGGTGTCTTTGATCTCTTGATCTGTCCAGCGGTTCGGTGAGAGGGCCAGGACTTCCGGGGGCGTCTTTGTCAAAGCGCTGTTAAGTTTCCAAACCCATGCTAACCCAAGCATTAACAGGACACCGGCGGCGCCAAGTATTATTGGCCCGGGAGCGAAGTCCATGATGCCTGCTGTCAACAATCAACAGGTTGTGCTGTGCATTCGGAAACTGACAAAGTTGGTTACACCTTTTGAGTCCGTGCCCAGGTTTTAATAACGCAGCTGACAATACGAATACGGTCATCGTAATCGCTGGATCAACTGGTCTAGGGTGGGCACGAAAGACAGGATCATCCTGTCCCGAACGAGGGGAATCCACTCGAACACACTCAAAATAGAAAGCGAATCCTGCCCCCCAAAACCCTAACACCCCACTGTACAGTATCCTTCAAGTGGTTGGCCGAATGAACTTCGAACGTGTGGAGATCGCATGGTTTTAGGCCGATTAATCGCTTTGATATACTGGAAGAAAAAGGAAAAAGGTACTCAATACGTACAAGGAGTAAAGGGGTTGTTGGATGGTAATATTGCATATATTGCCTTGTCCCTTAGGATGAACTATCAAAACGAATCTATTGGACATTCTCCAGAGTTTGCCCCAGGTTCCACAATCATATATCCAAAAGCCACGCGGTCAATGGTTGCACTCCACTTTCACCCGAGCGTATTGCGTCGCTGCCATGCGACGAAAAGCCGCAAGGCCACAATACTGTAGTGAACTTGTGGATTCCGACCTCTTTCTGCAGACGAGACTATCTCCAATGTGTTCTTGTTGTTCGGGGCCAGAACGGGCGAGTGTGATGGCATCCAACATGTATTGGCAGCGAACAAGTAGGCGATACCTCCCGCAACAGAACTTGTGGCTGATTGTCAGATGATTATTCCTTCGTTTCTTATAATGATCGTGCAGTAATCATTTTTGTCACTCAATTACTCGATGATTCACCATTAAATCCCCGTTCATGGAGTTTTGACTCATGAGCTTTTCGCAAATAGAAGTTTCCTATACCATGCTCAAACTGGCGACGGCATGATTAGAAATTGGTAACAGAAATGCGAAAAGAACAGAACAACGGCCCACTGAAATCAACATCAGCGCACTTTGACGGGATATTCGTGAGAATCAAAACATGCACGGCCGTCTTTGGTTTGTCCTCATATCAAGAAGTGTGAGATGCGATGGCTGGGTTTGTGGACACACATCTGAAGAACTCCGGCCCGGCGGTATTTACGTGGCTCTATTCTAAGTAGCCACGATATTCGTTCGTCTGCCTCCGCCCCCTTTTCTTAGTTCTTCACATGCTAAGCGAAGTACCGCAGAGTCGGGCTCTTGTGGCTCGCGGCGCAGCCGGCAGGATTACGTTGCACCAGCTCGTCGATCCTGGCAGATGAATGTACGGGTATAGGGCGGTGTATGTCGTGGATCCCGCGAGTGAACCGCGCGCTCTCTTGTTGTCAGCCTACGGTCGTAACACTGGTTATTCGAGGTAAACACCAGCATTTCTATTCGAAAGGTGAAGAGAAGGCCGAGGCTAATTGTATGTAAAGGAGTGAACGTGCAACCAGCAGATATCGACAGCTCTCTCGAGGAATACGAGACGGACGCGATGGATGCCGCGGATCTTTATCTGGCTATGCAATGAATGTTATGGTGTAAAAGACATCGTATGCGGTCATACCTCTACTTGGTAGAGGTTTTAAACCAGCCTATGGAACCAGCACGGCTTCCAAAGTAAATTCTTAACCAGTGAAATATTGGTTCTCCGCTGAAGTACCTATATTATTTGGCGAGCCAAATGTAACATATGATTCTCGTAGCAAAGGGATCACTATCATTGATACGTAAGAGTACAAGCCCCCAGCAATTAAGCTGATATATTAGCCATCTCCCCCCTTTACTCAGCGCCAAGCTGCCTCATCGACGTATCTTCTACGAATCGGAAGACTTGAATGTAACCTAATGCTACGGTGATTGGTATACACAGCTAGTTCGCAAAAGCGGGGCGTACTACTTACGTCATCCCAACATGCCACATCTCGCTTCCAGATCAAGAACGGGCGATCTGCCGGGTAACGATCGGCCTCCTATTTATAGATACTTACATAGACTCCCTACACAGCATAAGCACCTTTCACCCAAGCTCGGGAACAAATACATAAACGCACGGCCTCATAATTGGTCTTCTAACCAATACCCCACCATGATAAGGAAACGCGGTGGCATGGTCACCGTGAACCCGTTCAGCGAGGCCTGGCGTCGGAAGCTGAACACGAAGCCCAGCGGGCCGGTCTACTTCGGGCCCTTCGAGGTCACATCCCAGGTAAACTTCGTCTGTCTAGTAACTTACCTTCTTATGAAACGTCGAACTAACAAGACGCCCCTCCAAAGGTGTTCCTGACGACGCCCTACTCCTTCGCCCTCGTGAACCTGAAGCCACTGCTGCCGGGCCACGTGCTAATCTGCCCGCACAAGCCGCACATGCGGCTGACGGACCTATCGGCGCCGGAGCTCACCGACCTGTTCCAGGCGGTGCAGCGGGTGCAGCGGATGCTGGCGCGGCACTACTTTACCTCCCCTCCCTCCTCTTCTTCCGCCGCCAACACCAACACCAACAACACCACTACCTCTTCGTTCTCTTCCACGGCGGGGAACTCGGGCAATGTCAACTCCGCAACTCCGGCCCCGGCCCCGGCGGGTAGCCCCGAGGCAGGCTCCTTCAACATCGCGATCCAGGACGGCAGCGGCGCGGGCCAGACGGTGGCGCACTTGCACGTGCACGTGATCCCGCGCATCGCGGGGTGGACCGACAAGGACATCAACACCGTCGGCGACGCCATCTACCAGCGCATGGCGTCGGAGGACGGCAACGTCGGCGGCGCGCTGTGGGACCGCGATCGTCGACCGGTGCCCGGCGGCGCGTTCGCGCCCATCGAGGACGCGACTCGCCGGCCCAGGAGCATGGAGGAGATGGAGGCCGAGGCGGAGCTGTTCCGTGGCGTCCTGGCCGCCATGGCGAGGGAGGAGCTTCGTCGGGAGCGGGAGGAGCGTGGGGGCCGTGAGGTTGAGGCTGCGGAAGAGGGGGCTGCGGGTGGTGATAGATGAGTGTTTCTGAGCCGTTTAGACCTGAAGAGTGGCTTTGCGTCCGGATAGAACATACATAGAGTAATATCGACCTTAGATGGGTAATGTCTGTTAAGCTTCATTCGTCAAGCACCTCACCGTATCATAACCCTAACACTCGAAGGTGCAAGGTACCATGATCAAGGTAAGTAGGTATGACCGATAGTTTTATGAGTCCAATATTTGCAACCACGTCCGTGCTGGCCTAGATTATCATCTATTCTCCCCGCCTTTGTTTCAAGAGATCGACGATCACTTGAACCCATGTCACTTTATGTAAAGCAATGTCATTATACCTGAGTGCTGTTCGTTAACCCCATGCGCCGGACAGGACCCATAGCCAACGTGCCATCTATAAACCCCTCATCAGTTCATCCAAGGAGAGCGGTTTCCTGACAGCGTTATTCAGACCCTCGTTGAAGGTGACCCAGACCTTCGTCTCGCCTTTCCCGACGGTCTCAGCGCCGGCCTTCCCCCTTTGCCGGTCTCCGCCATTGCCGTCCCGCTCCTGCAGCGGGCGTGCTTCGGTCCTGATGACGCGACCGAAGAAGTCCCTCTTGACGCCCGCGGCCGGCGGACCCTCCTTGACGGGTTTTGCGTTCTCCTTGTCGGCGACGGCGGCGTCGTCGAAGTCCGCGTCCCCGCCCGTGTTGCCGGCGCGGAACCGCGCCTGTCTCGCCGAGGAGTCCCGCAGCATCTTCGTCTTCTGCAGCTCCTGATCCAGGACCTGTCGGACGGCGTACCGCGTGGGCGCCTGTGTGCCGTGGACTACAACGGCCGAGGTCTCGAATGTGGCCAGGACATCCAGATCCCTAGCGATAACTAAGTCAGTCTAAATGCCAAGAAAAGGGGGAGGGAAGAGGCGGACTCACGGTTCCATGCGGTAGACCCACTGCGGTCCGCGGTTCAAGTTCGGATCGCTCTCGATCTTGCCGCGCTGCAGGGCGATGCCCACGTCAGCCATGACATCCGCCGCCCGCTTGACCATCGCCTTCTCCGTGTCCCTTCTCACGCTCGCCGTGCCCGATCCGCTGCCCCCTACAACGACCGGCTTGACGTCCGGCGACAGCATGCGGATGAGGTA
This sequence comes from Monosporascus sp. mg162, assembly GCA_004155945.1. Taxonomy (NCBI): domain Eukaryota; kingdom Fungi; phylum Ascomycota; class Sordariomycetes; order Xylariales; genus Monosporascus; species Monosporascus sp. mg162. Next base: position 22,186 of record QJNY01000772.1, read on the forward strand.
TGGGAGGAAGTCCGTCGCGACGTCTTCGGGGCTGCGGAATGAGCGTATAAGCGTAGGTGATAACTGGCCCTGGATGGCCTGAAGCATCGCTCGGTTCTCTTTGTGCGTCTCATGCGCAACAAACGCTGCCCTAGGTCCAGAAAAGGGGAGTGGCGGAGCTTCGTCTTCCTCGGCCTCGCCCCATTTTCGATCATATCCCATGTTGCCGCGCGTCATGGGGGATGCGAACAGATGGTGGCATGCCAACACAGGTTGGGAGAGGTACGGCGCCAGCTCCCAGTCTTGGCCCCCGAATATCTTCGACGAAAGAGTGTCGTGGAAGTGCATCCACTCGTATGCTTGATTTGGCTTAGAGAGAAATGAGTCGTCGTTGAACTCGTGGTTAGGATAGTCAGAAATTACATCTGTCATAATCCGGTCCACATCCCCGCTGGTCTCGATCATGTGGCTCAGTCGTTCGGCGGCGTATTTCTTCTGCTGCTCGGAGAATCCCAATTGCGCTTGGGGCTGCTCGCTCCGAGTCTTAGCTGACGGAGCCGCCACAATTACACTGCCTTTGGGAAACCCGGCACCCTCTTGGAAGATGCGAGTGACGATATCCCTGATGTTTCCTCGCCCGAGACCCCTGGCGCCACCGCCTCCGTGAGCGAGATCGCGAACGATATGCTGTTCGACCCACTGCCGAGTCAGACATAGAGTACCTTTTAGCGATGCAGACCGAATCCGGCCGGCCACCCACTCTCCAACAACCATAATACCTCGCAAATCTCCCTCGGCGGTGCTCTCAGCACCTCTCTTCGCGTCAATCCCGCTAGCCATACCCCAGGCCGCTTCACAAAGTTTTCGTGCGGCGTCCTTCTCGCACGGAATGCCCTCTTTCTCGAATACAGTCTTCAGGCGTGTAACAACTGCGTCAATTGTTGGTCTGCCGACACGAATAACTTCGGCGAGGTTTGATTGACGTAGTGGTCTGAGGGAGGGGTGGTAGACATCGTTACAGACCAGTATCAATGGGCGCATCTGTCTGAAGTCATCCCCTTTCCTTTTCTTTCGGCTGTTTTGCTGTGATGCCGCTTGTCCCGAAGCGTTCTTCTCGCCAACTGTGATGAGGTCTATGAGCGCTTTGACGAAGCCGCCTTCACCTGATGCTCCAGATCCTGTAACAACGCCGTCGACTTCATCAACCACCACACAAACGGGTCGAGCCACCTTTTGTTGTTGTCCGGACTGATGCTTGCTGTGCTGTACCGTCTTGACTGTTTCGGTTCCGAGCGCCGTTCGTATTTGATTCTTTACGACATCTTTACTGCGGTCATCGCTGGCGTTGATCTCCATGACCTCGTATCCTGCTTGTCTAGCACATACATGGGCGAGAGTAGTTTTGCCTAAGCCGGGAGCACCTGTGAGCATCAGGATCTTCCGATGAGGCTTTTCCTCTTCAGCTTGCTGCTTTGCTCCTGCCCGTCTTGAAATAGGTTTCGATTTCGCTGCTCTAGGAAACACGAGCGGGTCCCATCGCTTTAGCCATCGGAGCACCTGTCGATTCGTGAGATCATCACCGACCAAGTCCACAAAGTTCTTGGCTCGATATTTTTCAGTCCATAACATGCACTTCCTTGCTTTGCGGTTTCCCTGACTATCCTCCACAGAGGGAATTGGTGCATCAGGGACCGAATCATCGGCATGACCCTTGTTGGCGAGTTCTTTCGATGCTGTTTCAACTAGTTCATGTATATCGATGCCGTAGTAACTCCGCTTTGCTCTGCCTTCCTTTGTCTTAGACCTCGCTGCTACAATACGCTCGTATGACACCGTTTCTGTTCTTTTCTTCTGTTTTATCTCGAAAGTCTTGCCTGAACATGTGGTGATATGGGATGCGCATTGTGGTTGGCGCGTGGACAATCGCTCTAAGACGGACGCTGTGCTGATAGATTGAAATAAAGAAGATGGAGGATATTCCCGATTTTGAGAGGAGATGAGTGGTGGCCGCGAATCAGGCTGATGTGATTCGGGTTGTACATCTTTCTGTTCTACCGGTATGTTTAGTTGTAACGGCGGAGGCGACGATGGCTCAGTCGACTCTACCCCAGCCCTTCCACTAGGGCTGCCCAACATGCGCCTCTTGGAAGCCGGTTCTGTAGTAACCTCTTCATCGTCGTCTGAATCATCATCTATCAAGAAACCGGCTTTGGGGCGCGGCCGGTAAGACTTAGGATCATGATGTGGTCTCGCTCTCTTCGCAATCGGAGGGGAAGAGCTAGGAGGATAGGCGACGGGTGACGAAGCTGATAACATGGTCTGGAAATTAATTCAGTTGATCTCATAAGATCGAAAGCTATGAAGTTCCTCAATCAGTCATGTCCAAGCTGTGTCGATTAGGAGGTAGTGGGGGGTTATCGGAAGTTAGACTAGATTGCAGACTGCCACGGCCTGTATGTATCCCTCTCTACTGGAAAGTTGGTACAGCACAAACGCGACGGGACGCGTTTTGGCGCGTAAATCTGTGGGGTGGCTACAGAGCTTTTACTGGGGTGTACGGAACATGGGCTCAGCTATTATACTATGTATATCACCACACTCAATTTACCTGGATCGGGCATTGTGGGGCACGGGCTTAATCCGACCTGGAATTTCGTACACGCATAGAAGCTTCATAGCAATCCGAAAATTGAGATGCGCTGATTTACATCTTTATCGCACCACCAACCAGAGCAAAATATAAATATCAGCAAGAAAGATTTGAGCTTTTTAAGTTTGTGATGCCTGGAACTCATATTCAACCGTCAACCTGGAGATTTTTTGGCGAGCTAGTAGATATCTGTCAAAGACGCCCTGTTCCTACCCAACAGGTAGCCTCACCCTTGCGCTCTTCGGCCTCAGCTCGTTAAAGATAAGGATACTGGTTTATATAATCATTAAATCCCATCAGTTCCAGAATGAGTAACTTCCATCGGTTTCGCGTATGTCTACGGCCTGCCTTTCACCCCTCGTCGCGCCTGCGCAGCCAATGTCTGCGCCATGGGGGGCGCAGGTCCTTCTACCATCAGCCGAACCAGACTCAGTATTATCAGAAGCCCAAGACTAGGGTAATACGCGACATGGCCCTCGGTTCTGCCTTGACTCTTGGCGCTTTCTTTGCTTATTCGTCCTACAGCTACCGCAAAGCGCTGAAGGGGCTCGAGGCCGAGGCGGATGAGACGAGGGGTGTATACAAAGAGTTCGCTCAGCGGTTCGCCGAGGCGCGCGAGGCCAAGGACCACGACCGGCTAAGAGAGGCAACCTTCGAGTTTAGCCGGCGCCTGCTCTCGATGCACGGGGATGCCATCTTCGAGGCCGGTCCTCTGCCGCCCTACCCCGAGGAGGACGAGCTGCACGGCAAGGAGAAGATCCCCACCGAGGACACGCTGATGTTCGTGGAGAAGGACGAAGGCCGGTTCATTACCGTCGCTCAGGTGTCCGTGAATCTCGATTTGGAGGAACTCGACAGCGACTGGAAGCGCTTCGCGGATGGGGCGGTGGACGTGAACCCCGCGCACGATAAGCTGGGCGAGCTGCTGACGCGTTTCGAGTACCAGGTCGAGTTTTGGAGAAAGCAGGAAAAACTGAGGGGGGGCGAGTTGTTCGTGGTGTTTGCGCTGCGGGACAAGTACTGGACGTTTAGATATGCCTACGACCCTTGGGATTCTGTGGGCATCACCTCCTTTGACTAAGCAATACCATCAACCCCTGTTGCCCCTGAAACCTCCCGTATTATAGATACCCTTACTCACCCATACACCCATGCAGGATAGTTAGACACCATAAAAGTCTTTTCAGCGGGAGAAGAATATCATGTTAGTACTCTCCGTCAAGATACGGTAGTATTTCAAGGGTGTGCTTCTAACTTCCGCTTATTAAGCGATTAGCTTCGTTGATACTTATAAACTTGTCGGCAAATCAAGGCAGATTTTGAAAAATAGGCTTGATACTCCCGTTAGAATACCCACCTCCAAGACGTATGAGAGCTGATGATTCCGGCAAAGATGGACCCTAGAATAAGGGCCAGAGCAATCGAGATGTTCATGTTAGCAATGAATTTCGCCTTTTGTCTGGAGGACCAAGGTCGATCAAGATAACTGAGGCAAAAATATCCGCCGCCATTAATGGGGATCTGGACATTCTTGTCCATTCAGGCGGTGCCGAAAATCGTTTGCACCTTTCTCATAAAGCCCATATACTCTAGGGATGAATAACACCACATATAATTATGCTAAGAATTCCCAAAAATAAGTATTAAAAGGAGATTTAGGCCGCGAGTTAGACCATATACTTATTTCTTATTCTACGAAGCTATTCATTTTCATATTCAGTTTCCAACTTGGTACTGTACTTCCGTTATGCTCTCATGCGCAGCTAATTTTCGGCACCACCTGCCATTGTAATCGCCTTCACTAAGCTGGGAGCTTATGCTCCGATCAAACAGGGTTCCTTTTAGCCTTTAGGTGGGGAGCCTGCCTGCTCCAGAATGAATAGAAACATCAGGAGAAAAAGAGGGGGGGA
>QJNY01000773.1:0-26616 GCA_004155945.1 Monosporascus sp. mg162
TTTTTTGCCATTTTGATACCGTAATACCCGTTTCGAAATTTTAAGGCGGTAAACTATTTGGCTTTACTTACGTTTTCCCTTAAGGTATTTATTAAAATTAAAAGTTAACCGTTTTTAATAGTAATATTGTTTAGCTGTCGGTAATCGACTACGCGTCGATAAATCGGATATTTATTTTAATCGATTTTTTGCTTGCCGTCCTTAATTTTGGGTACCATAAGTATAAGGTATCTTCCGGGAAATTCGGATAATTAAATATAACCTTTTTTTAAATTTAACTAAATACTTTTTTATAAGGCCTTTGCTTTTTTTAGATTTATATGGTAAATTTTATAAAACTTAAGGTAATGTTTTTCTTTAATCAGTATACGATAATCCTATTATCCGTATAAAGGCAGTTTGTAGTTTTTTTTAGTTTTGAAAAGTCGTTCGAACCGTTAATACTTTAAGGGTATAATACTGGCAAAATTTCATACCTTAACTTTTCGGATAATATAATAAACTTCTTTAAACTTTTTTTTAACAATAGTTAATTCGTAATTTTAAAAAAGCTGGCGAATTTTCCAATTAATTAACGGATTGTTAAAGTTAAGCTATAGCATTATTAAGATAATATTATAATCTGAAATGTCGGCGATATCCAAGGTAAAATGCTTTTAATGCCTTTAAATCTATATTAAAAGTTTTTCAGTTTTTTTTAAAAATTCGTCCGTTATCGTACTAAAAAAGATTTTTATTAATTACCCGTAATTTGTAAAACTTTAACTTATACTTTTACGGAATATAATATTTTTCGGTTACCGCTAGCAAAATGAAATTACCTTTTGCTCCAAAGTTAATTATAGTTCTAAAGGTTTGGCTTTAGTATTAAATAAAAATTTCGATTTAGCTTCGTAATCATTTTTTTGCCTTATATAAAGTTTTAGTTCGCAAAGCTTTTCGATACCTTAATTTCGAAAACCTTCGCCGTTTTTAACTTCGTAATTTTATTCGCTAACAAGCGTTTTTATTCGCGGGCTTTTTTAATTACGTATTTAATATACTTATCGTCTATGTAAGTATACCATTTTCGTTGGTTAATTTGGCATTTTACTTTAGTAATTTTTACCCTTAACGTTTAAAAAGGTTTCCGATTCGAAATTAAGATTTCTGTAAGGCTTGCTTTTATATGCAAAAGTTTATATATTATGCATAGCATAAAGGTATAGCATAAGTAACCTTAAGCAATAGCTTTTCGGCTTTAATCCGATTCGGGGTGCAAATAACAAGATCGAGGATATTCGGGTTATCGGGGAATTTCGATGTATTTATAATCGTTATCCGTTTTTGTAAGGATTTTTTCGTCCTAACCGGGTTAATAATCGTTATCTTCTTTTGTTCGAAGGTAAATTGGATAATTGTTATCGTTGCAGGCCGAAAAATAGAGGAAACCGTGTTTTTTAATAGGGTCCTGTTTAAAGGTTTCGGTTTTGAAGTATACCGCCTGTTCTGGGGGTTCGCTGGATTTAGGGGCCTTCTGCCCGTAGTTACTAAATTCTGGGCGTATCTGGCCATATTCGTGGTATATTTCGCATTTTTGCACATCTAAATAATATTCGCATCTTAGCTTTACGGCTACCTTAAAAGCTAGTTGTCCGGGATAATACTTGCAGGCTTTAGCTGTTTAATTCTGGCAAATCGGGTAACGTTCGTACTTTAGGTTGCCGTTTGGTTTATAGTAGGTCGTCGCAATGGTATATTCCTGTTAGAAAAAAGTGGAATTAACTTCCTTTTCTTCCTTGCTTTTATTATCTGTTTCTTGTTCGGCCGTTCGGGCCTTTTTTTTAAAAATCCTTTTCTTTTTGGAGTTTTTTTTAGATAAAAAACGATATTCGTTCTTATAATGGCCTTTTTTGCTACAATTAAAGCATTTAATATTCGATTTATTCCTTTTAAGCTTTTTAAAAGTGGTATTCGCTTTTTTTTAGGTTCTATCCTTATTTTTGCTTTTTTAGGACTTACTACTGGAACTTCGATCGTTCCTTTTTTTGTCGGATTTCTTTTTCTTTAAGTACTTTTTAAAGGTACGTCGATCGGCAATAATGGTTTTGTTAATATAGTTCTGAAAAGGGCCAGTTTCGGGCATTTTGTATATCTTATTTTTAACTTATAATTTCAGGCCGTTATAAAAGGGATAAAATAATACGTTTTTTAGAAAATTAGAAACTAATACAAAGCGATTAAATTTAGTCGTATATTTAATTATTAACTTGGTTTATTGGAAAAGGTATAACTGTTCGACCGTATGTTATTTTTTGTCGGAATTTCTAAATAAAGCTTGCATTTTTTCTTTAAAATATTTATAATTGCCGAAAATATAATTAATTAAGTCGGAAAATTAGTTAAAGTAATTTATAAAGTAATCGTTTATAATAGGTTCGGACTATAAAAGAACTTTTCCGGCAACCAGTTAAAAGATAGCTATTACCTTTTAATAATCCTCCGTTAAAAAATTCTTATAAAACTTAAAGTAAAGTTTAGCCTGAACCAAAAATCTTTTTATATCCATAGTACCGTCGTAAGGTTTTAAGAGGGTTAGCTTATAGCCTTTAACCTTTGGCATTCCATAATAATTAAGGGGTAAAACAATGTTCTCGCGGGATTAATTCGCGTTAAATAAAGGCAATATCGAAAACCTTTGCTGTCGAACGAGTCTGGCATTTTCCCTTTTTACCGCTTAAAATTTAATTATCAAGGTACGCAGCTTGTCGTCAATCGTAAGTTCTTTTTCCTTGCCTTTCGGGCTATCGGATTCCTCTTCTTCCTTTGATTCGTTTTCCTGGACCTTAATAGTTTCCTTTGGAGCCGGGGAAAATTATTGCAGAAAAAAAGAAAAAGGTCCTTCTTAAGACCGAATAGTAAGGGGGGCCATGTTGTCGATTAAAAAAAGAACTTTTTTAATAAGGGGTAAAATATTTTAATCCAGATATCGATCCCTTACCGGCTAATAATAGCGATCGGATATGTCGTCTATCTTCTGAACGCCGTTTTATGATATCGTTTTTATTAGGTTTAAGAAAGCTTATGCCCAACTGGGCCTTAAACCATTCGTCGGCTATTAATTAAGGAATTATCAAAATGTAACGAACCTGTCGTACGACCACCTGGAAATATAAGCAATATCCGAAAGGGATTCTTGATTTGCAGGTAACAATAAGGCGAAAAATGATTCAGTAATTTGTTCGTTAAAAAAATTTGCGGACTTTTCCCTTAATCGAAAAACGATACTTTTAATTAAAGACTTAAATTAATAACTAAGGAGCGAAACTAAGTAAATGCTATTAACAAGGAAACATGGAAATTTTATATATCCTTTCCCTCCAGTATAACCTCCGTCTGGTCTCTGTAATATCTCTATAATGTCTCTATGGTATTTCTATGGTATCTCTAAGGTATTTTTAAGGTGTCTTTATAGGCTCCGCAGAAACCATTCTTGGCACCGAAGTTTACCCGACCCGAGTTCATTCCCCTTTTTGGTCTCCCGCGGACAACGGAAGATCTCAATCCGTAACACCAGTACTTCAAGAATAGGTATATTCCGTATTAATTAAAATGTTTCGATATGATATGTAATCTTTCGCAAAGCTTATAGGGTATTAGGTTAGGTATACCGAATGCCTAAATAAATAAACTAGTAACGTATTTGGGATTTTTAATAACCGTAACTACAAAGTAACCTAAAGGATTGGCCCGATAAACTTCGACCTATACTGGATAAGCCATTAAATGTTTTACTAACTAAAGGTACCTAATTATATTGGACTGGATATTTGCGGCTGTTTAAAAGTTTTTACCTTCGATTTGTTATTGCAAGTATCGACCTGTAGCTGGACTACCGATAACGTTGATAAATATAGCTTTAAGCATTTGAACTAATTAGCGGATTTTATTAATAATCTTATGGAAAAGCCTAAGTACTTATTTCGATATGTTTAAAAGTGATATGGTATATAATGTTATTATTATTTCAAAATCTGGCTACGTTTTGATTATTATTAAGATGAATACGGCGAAGACATAGCGCTTTAATATTAATGTATGGCCCAGGGATCCGATTAGTGATGCGAGAATTTGCCGGATGTGTTGGGATTGTCGAAGCCGTTAATGAAGACCTAGCAACAGAACTGTTACGAGGTATCGGCAAGTTAATTGGAACAGGTATAGGCGTTATTGATCGTCGACTACCGATTGTCTGTTTCATAATACCAAAGATTGGATTAGGCTTTGGAACTGTTTTAATTACTTCTGTTAATGGAAATATATGTCGGATCGGTTAAGGTTTTGGAAATAGCGGATTATTTATAACCGGTATTTTTAGTAGCAGAATGTTTTAATTAAGATTTATGTTGCGGAATTTATATTGGAAGGTAAGGGTAAAGTTAAAAATAGGTACTTAACGATATATTAGGTTTTGTAACTTGCGAACGTTATTAAGATTATGTAAAGGTTTTAAATCTCGAATATTACTTAAAAGTTTATCGATATGACGGGTTAATAGTTTGGAAAATATGGACGAATGTGATACCGCTAAGAACTTACGACGATAATTAAAAATTTAATTTAATTTATTGATATTAGCCTTAACCTTAGAATCGATAAGTTTTTTGGTACCAGGATATAAAAGTTTGTTACTTAAATCGGAATTTTTTAATAGACGATTTTTCTATAGTATAAACAAGATTACCTAGGTTTGTAATACCGCGAAAAGCCTAGAAACTACGTAAATTTAATAGCTAACCAGAACTTATAATGGTATTAGTCAGTGCAATAAAAATAATTATATATGTATTTGTGTATATATTGGGTTTAAAGGGAAAAGTTAAAGTAATGTTGTAAAAAAGATGCAAAAAAATGTAGATACGAAAACGAATGCACATACCTGATTAAAGAAAGCGACGACGACGGCAGTTTTCCATATAACTTCGGATAAAAATTTCTGGGAATTTCTCGGCGTACACGTTTTATCTGCAAAAATTCGGTATATTAACCCTATATGCACTTAATTAATTAAACGCATAAGTTACTAGTAGATTTTAGCGAATTTTTACACCCATATAACAATTATACCTTAACATCTACAAAGTACTTACACCTATACCAATATACCTACATACATATACTACACATTATCCGCAGTATTATTATCTCCAAGTCGCCTAATACCACCCGTAAGCACATTAATTAATACATCCCCAGTTATTATATCGTGATTCAAAAAGGGTACTATGTAAAGTAAGGGCGAAAGCTCTAAAAAATTAAACATTTCGGATTTTGAAAAGCTTGCATAATCGGTTAATGTACTTATATAGGAAAAAGATAACATAGTATAATTCTTTAAAAAGATGCATAAAAATAGTTTTACCCCTTACTCCGTAAAAAATATTGCGCCTTAAATTCATTTTAATCGGCTTATTCCTATATATCTAAGGAACATTAATGGTTAACGTTTATAAAAAAACATTAACCCGTTACCATATTAATTAACAGAACAGTAAAGTAAGGAAATAACTAAATATTTTTAGCAAACCTTTATAATCTTTAAAATAAAACCTATTTACGTTCCGAAAATATTATTGCTTTTATGTAGATAATCGCCCAGGACGTACCTTTAAGAATTATCGTCGTTATTCTAAAAGCTAAACGAGTAATTTTATATAGCAAGTCCAAACTAATCTTTAATAAAATCTAAGAAGCGATTAATACTAATAACCTGAAATATGTATAACTTCTCACCTAAATTAAAGTTCCGACAAATAAACGTTTAATAAAATACTGGATTAATATGTTGTAGGACCGATCAAAACGTTTAATGCTGATATTCGATACTTATGTTACCGAAAAACGTAAAGAAAATTAGAACTTAATAATCCGCATATCCGTGTAGTAATCGTTAAAATGCTTACCCAAACCAAACATTATACTTGCGGATTACAAATTACTTATATCTTTTATGTTATTGCCCGTAACTTTATAAAATAGGGAAACAAAATTATAACCGAAGGGATAGGATTTGGCGAATATCAAATAAAAAATAGCATTACCAATATGATTAAAATATTTCTAGGATTAAAACTATAAGATAAAAACGTTACAAAAAACGTAAAAAAACGATTTAAAACTTTCCGTACTTATTAGTTAAGAAAGATAATGATAAACCAGATTTCGATTAATTTGTTTAACTATTCCATGGTAAACGACGCCAACCAAAATAACGTCCTGATTAGTTTCGTTAATTATCCGTATAATTATTTCCGATATTAATGCCCCTTTTCCTATTAATTTAAACTGGCCTATCGGCATTTAAAGCTATACGTCTTAATTTAACACCTACGAAATTACTATTCGAAATAAAGTATAAACTCCGACCGAAGGTTGGTAATTAGCGAATAATACTTATGGTACAAGGTTAATATATTACGCCGTATAAGTAGGTAGGAAATATATTCGAAGATGTAGGGCAAAGATTAAACCCATATTTCCTATAAAGATGTCCAAGCTGGGCTAGGTATAAATTTTTGATTAGTATAACAAAATTAAAGGATAAGGCTTAAAAGGAATAGGAAAGGGTTAAGCAAAAAAAGGATTTGGCCAAACATCGAGGACGAAATTTTAAGTTAAAAATAATAAAGGATAAACCGCGTAAGCGTTAATCAGATTGATTAATAGGTTTTATATATAGTTTATGGCGTTAAAAATTAGTTACGTTATATTTTTATTTATTTTTCAAAATGGATTAAGGACAATTTTATTTCGAGAAAGGAGGGTTGAAATGGTGCAAGGTGCCGGGCCAGGGGGTATAGCTTGGTTAATCAGTTAGTCAACTCCACATATATATTTCTAAAAGCTCTTTCCGCCGAGCGCAACCCCGAAACCGTTTATCATCGATTATCAGTTATTCAACATACATACTTATATCTATTCTAAAGTCTGGTTCAACACGGACCCAAATACAGTATTTTCGTTTGCCTTCATTACCGCTACACTCGGTTACTCTATTGTGACACCGCCCCCAAAAATGCTCCGATCGGAACTGAGTCTCTCCGTCCTAATTCATTGGTAACTAAGGACTTAACGGCAATCCTAGCAGTTTAAACACTAACCCGGTATACGGTTTATATACTTTCGCAACTTAAAGTTGCAACCCCGGTAATCGCAGCGCCTATACCCGTACGCATAACTTGCGATATATTGGATAATCCTGATTAAGAACCTGCGACGTCCCCGTTATTTGTATCGTCGACCCAGAGCTTACCGTTCCCTGATATCTAATCTGCTAACCCTGCTTTCGTTACCGTACCCATATTCGCTTAATTCGTTTGCTTTTATATCGTTACCGGAATCGCCGGCGTCACCAAAAAATGACGATACGTAACTCGACGTTACGAATAATATGTCAGAAAATGGAGCAGAAATATCAGTCGCTGTCGAGGTTGGAAAACCTCGCGTTGGAAATAAACGGGGCTTGTTCGACGATGGTAATAATCGCAATATTAGGTCGAAAATCAGGAAACGAAACCCGGTCGGTCTTAATTAAGGCGGATAACAAAAAGTACGTTCAGTTTCGAGGCGGAATCGGGGTCGTAAAATACGATAAATGTAAATATTTACATAATATCGGTTAAGGTTAATACTTAAAAAAGAAAATTAAGATACTGGATTATTTCCAGCTTTTTGAGATAAATTTTGGCTAGGTTTTACGACGTTATATATCTGCCTAAGTAGTTGATAAATAGGGCATATTAAAAGTCGAAACGGACGTTATAACTTTTTGCGGTTTTTGACGGTATATCTTCGGATTCGCTAAAGTACGGGAGGTTATAAGTATATTTTGCTAGCTTATCTAAGTCCTTATAGGATAGTAACGTTCGTTTAAATTCAAGATAGTATCCTTTTTATGCTGGAATAATTTAGTTCTGTAAAAAAATAACTAAATAATGCGAACGAAGTTATTAGTATAAGTCCTATTTATTATATTCGTTTATTTTATTAGATTTAAGTCCGTTAGATAATATATAAAAATTAGTTTTTCCTAATCCGGAATAGCTATACGTTATTACGAATATGAAGTAGATTTTTTAATTGGAGAAATTAACGAATTCTAATATTACGCGTCCTTATCTGTTTTTTATCACGGCTATTAGCAATTTATCTTTTTTAACTTATACCTTTTGATATATATCGCCGAATTAAAATATTTTAAATCTTATCTTCCGGTTTTTTCTTTTTTTTTCGAATTCTTCGTACTGGCTTTTGAAATGTTCCTATCTTTTCTAACCTTTAAGATACCTTGGTTCGGGTGGATTAGTTGATATAAGGGATCGAATATATGCGTAAATAAATAAGGTAAATGATTTTTCGTTAATATTAGAAAGGTTATTTTTTTGCTATAATTATAGCTGTTTCGGCGTCCACTTCTTTTTAAATACCAGTTCGAAATGTTTAATATCCCGGCCTTGTAGTAAATCCGAAGATCTTATGTTTTGTGATTTTCTTTTCTTGGGCCCGTAAATGGTATCCTTTAAAGCCGGTTTTTGGCCAGTCTTTTCTAAGGCCAGCTGCGTACGTTATCGTTCTTTTGCTGGGGACTTCGGTAATTATAATATTTTCGCAGTAAATAGTTTAGGGTTTTAATTAGTACTTACGGGTTTTTGTTCCTTATTTCGTCGTTATTTCGATAGGGATTTCGGTAATTATAAATCGCTTCCGTCGGGTGCTTTTTCCGGGCCCTCGGATATATCTTTTAATACTGGATGCCCGGAAATAAAGCTAATCGGTATTTCCGACTGCGGCTTTTAAAACTTCTTTTTTCGACCCGTTTGACGTATAGGGGTATAAAGTTTCTATTGCTTAATGCTGCGCTTTTTCTTTTTCGCTTTAGCTCGAGTTCCGAATAGATTTCGGAATCCTGTATCGGAATTTTATATAAGTATAAATACACCCGGATACGATAGGTAATTACCAAAGTCCTCGTTATTAATACTTAATATATTTCGATACTTAAGCATTTAATTATTATATATAATTATTTGATCGTTAACCAATTGCTTATAATTGCGGATTTTCCTTTTACTTAGCATTACGAAAATAACGTCTATATAATATATATTATACATTATATCGCGGTTTGGTTTCTTAATCGGGCTCATAAAATCGCTATATTCCTGGTACTATTTATATTATGCAAGTTATTATCGATTATAACTATCCAGAAACGTTAAACGGCCCGATCTAGAGGCGCTTTTAAAAAATACGTACTGGGTAAATTTATAATATAAAAGATATTTACTTCGCGGTTTTAAACACCTATTATCCTGTAATCCTTATTTGTTTATTTATTAATTTTATCGATGTATTTTGGTATAATAAAGAAAACGAATAAAGCTGTATACCATTTTATAATTTCGTTCAGATTTGGTGCAAACGGAAATTATAAGGCGTTATTATACATAAATACGTTTCTTATAACGTACTACACAAGCTCACCGCTCACACAAGCTCACCGCTCGTTTTCTGGCACCTCGCAATAACTAATCAAAATAACTTAACTAGAACACATCAAATTGATTCCAATCAATTCTATTCTCTTTTGCTAACTGTATCTACAGCTTCTGGACAAGTGCACGCATTATATCAAGGCCTATTGTGTCAGATATAGAGGACATCAGTTGTGTTGTATTGGATAACTAGCTGCAGGTGCTCTAAATCGCGCACTCCTGTTTTTATGGAGTCTAGTCACGGAATCTATATGTTCCGATCAGAAGAAGCCTTTCCGTATATAGGGTGCTAGCGCACCCCCTGCTAGCTGACACATCCTCTTAACGCCTTGACGCAGTTATGGCGTTAATCATTACATGTTTTTGCTTTTTAAAGCTTCAGCTTTCCATTTTACCTTTTCTCCGGCGATTATATCCTCCTAACAAGCCAATTCTTCCTCTGAAATTATTCCCAGATTGTTCCTCCCCCGATCGAGGGCTTCTGTAATATCTATTAATTTTAGCTGCTTTTTAAAATGTTCAAAAAGTTCGCGTATTAAGGCCTTGGTTAGCCCATCAGCTAGTATATAGCCCGTAGATATATAATTTACTTTATTCATATCTTTTTCTGCGGCTTTTTATAACCAGTGGTTATATATATCTATATGCCATAGCTTCGTCTGTAATAGGGCGACGTCGGCGTTAATAAGCCGTATCCTCTGTTAATTGTCGTACTATATATTTAACGGTCCAGTATTTAGGATAACTTTTAGCTTTTTAATTAATTAAAAGCTAAATAAAGCTTTTCTTACAATTTATGTAAAAAATAATAAGTCCGCTTCTGTTATATAAGTAATTATTATATCTTGCTTATGTGCTTATCATTTTATTACTTTTTTAAATAGCTTTATAACGTAAGCTTAAAAGCTTTTTCGATCGATCGTATTATCTGTAAAAAAGGTATCGTTTTAAGTATTTAACCAATCCTTACCCCCAAACTGTAACGCTAGCGTTTTAGTTCCGATCAGATATAATATGACTCGATCGGCAGCTTTGTAATATACGTTGCTAGGGTTTAGGTTAAATCGGACGAATTGGGATACCGTAAAGGTTATATCAAGTCGCGTATTAACTATTACGTACAGGATGGAACCGATTTTATTTTGATATTTATTAACGGAACCTGGATAAGCTAGATTAAAATTCGGCAATAACTTAACGCTTGTTATTAGCGTATCTAAGAAGTTATTTAACCTTTTTTTTGGAATTAGATTAACTAGCTTATTTATAAAATCGGATTAAAATAATTAGACTTTTTTTTCAGCTTTATTTTTAATTATTTCGATACCGAGGAACTATTATAAGTTTTTACTCCTTATAAGGGTATACCGTTTTCGTATCTGTTAAATTAACTGATCGACGAAGTTCTCATTTTTCTTACGATATATTATAATAATGTCGTTTACAAAAACGAAGATATATATTCTTTAACGAATATAACAATAAGATTCGTAAAAAAGGAGACGAAATTTTAATTCCGTAAATATCCTAATAAAGTTTTTTTTGCTATAGTAGTAATAACTTTTTTAATCTATATAATACCTTTTTAATTAGGAAAATTTTATTACGTTACGAATACCTTAAAGGCGTTTTTATATATATTTCGTAAGGTAAATTGGCGTTAACGAAAAGGTTTATAGCGTTATATTATTTAAGCTTTAAATTAAATTTAACCGCGATAATAATCAAAACTCGAAATAATTTTCCAGCTAATATAGATACGTGTATATTGCTATAAGTGTTTTTAAATTATTAATCGTTGCGTACGACGAAACGTTTCTTACATTTTTGTAACCAATTATGCTTATTGGACTTATAAACATATACTTATATTTATTTTAATACTTATTTCCCTTTAAGAAAGAACCAATTAATAGCTTTCCAAAACTGCCTTTTTTGTAGCTATACAAATAAGCCTTTTCGGCTTTACGAAATATCTTCCTTAACGGGTATATATTTAGCTTTTTATGGCTTTGCGGCGGTAGTGGTAAAATGCGCCTATGTACCCGGTTTAACGATTTAAATGCTTTTTTATATACCAAGATATTATAACTTTTCCGATTAAAGTGGCGCGTACTTCGGGTAATTAACTTCTTCAAATTTTCCTAGCTTAGCGGCCGGTTATCCTACGTACTTATAAAAAAGGCTAAACATTTTGTATTAAAAGCGGCTTTTTATACTCTATATTCGTTTCGGATAACATTTTTTTAATACGGAATATACGGGGGGTTTTTGCTTATTGCCCGTAAGGTACCTTCTTTTTTTACCGTTATTTTAAGTAAAATAATGTAAAGGGAATTTAGCGTTACCTTTATTTCTTCCGGCGGCGCAATAATCGTACCGGTTATTAGGGCAGACGCTGGCGGAAGTGATGGACCAGGGGATAAAAATAGTTCGAACATAACGGTCGTATAAGGATAATTAATTCATTGCGAACAGGTTTGTTTTTTTCCAATCTGTACGCCTTTTACGCTGGTACTTGTTTAAAGTTATTTCTTTTACTTAGCTAGTAACTGAAATGTTCCGTTTAGGTTTTTATCTTCCTTTTGTATGTATATCGGGTAACTATTAGCCTAATTAGGTATTTCTACCTGTCGGAGTAACTTTTAAAGTTTTCTTTTTGTAACGAATAAAAGATTATCTTTTAGGTTTTTAATATTACCTAAAAAGGTGTCCTTTTCGTTAAATTATACGTTTCGAATAGCAATAACCTTATTGATTAGTGGGTTTTAGATTTCGTAAATATTCGTAGATCGGTAGCCGACGAGGTAACCAATTTATCCTTTGGGATTTAGCTTTTAGAGTTTTTATTTTTTCTTTATGGCGGCAGCTGTTATAGCATAAACTTGTAACGAACCTGTTATATATCCACCTGGAGATATGAGCAGTATCCGAAATGGGGTTTTGATTTGCAGGTAACAATAGTGCGAGGAATGATTTAGTCGTTTGTTCGTTAAAGAGGTTTGCGGACTTTTCCCTCAACCGGAGAACGGTGTTTTTGACTGAAGGCTTAGATTGATAGCTAAAAAGCGAAAATTAAGTAAGTGCTATTTTATATGAGAGTTTAGTCCTTTATATATCCTTTATTTTATAGTGAATGTGTCGTGGATTTATGTGATTTAAGTGATTTACCCAGATTACTTAAATTTACTAGATTAATATAAAAAGCCAAGTTATTCCAGGTCCGAGGTTTAGCCGCATCCGCGTTAACTTCCAAAAACTTAGCTTTTTTTAGATAAGAACTTTTGTTTTTGTAATACTATTTCCTTTTTCCAAGGATTTTTGTCCTAAAGATAAGAACCGTAAGTAACCCTCTTTGGTAGTTAGAAAAAGTACAGGGATTTCTTAGCTGATTTTACTATGATAGGCCGTATTTAAAAGGAAAAAAGAAAATTTCGTTTAAACCAGCGTAAAGCTCGCAATAACCGCGCAAATTATATCGAAAAATTTGGTTCCAAAGTTATTTCCTGTTTTAATTGCGTTCGTTTCGGGGAGTTCGAATATTTCTTTGTAGTCGACATTTCGAGTTGCAGTTATTGTACCCGTCGCCAGCGCTCGGCCTGTAACGTGCTGGATATGAACTTTTTAACGAAGATAGGAGAAGAACAAGACCGTTTGTAAAAGGAGCAGCGTAAAGTAAAGGACGTTTTGATAGCTTACTAAAAGTCTGCCGAGGAAAAGACAAAAAAGTTCGTTAGCCGATTAAAACGTTTGCGTCTTTAATAAAACGTTCTAAAAAAGAAGGTTTTTGCCATATTAAAAAAGGGTTGTAAGTTGGATTAATTGGAAAAGCAAGAAAAGCTGGAGGAGAAGCAGCGTTGCATGGAAGAAGAGCAAGCACGGCTTGCTTTTGAGATTAACGTTAATATGGAGGCGTTTGCTTTTTTCGACTGGAGCGCCGAAGGTTTGGATTTGGGGGTTGGACCGTTGTCGCCTGCGACCTTGGCCGCGTTGGAGATGGTCGGTTAGGATTCTGGCGGTGAAACGTTTTAATTAGGTCCTTCGTATTCGTTAGGTGCCTGAGAGGTTTCCAAGTGTTGTTTTCGGGTGGGTAGTCCTTTTACTTGATTAGGTACTGGATTTTGTCGTTAACCATTCTTGAGTTCAGTATTCCTTCAACTTCGTATTCGTCGGTGTTTTCCTCGATTTCCAAGTTTATTTCCAGCGGGGCGTTATTGGGTGCTGGTTTTAGCAGGGAAATGTGGAAAACAGGATGTATTTTTATTGTTTTGGGTAGCGACAATCGATAGTTGGTTTTGGAAATGACTTTATTAATTTTGAATGGGCCGAGTTTTTTGAAATTAAGTTTGTTACTGGGTTTTTTGGTTTTGATTTGTGAGATGTTCGAGGTTGCGTTTTGTTTTTGGCGTAATAGGTAAATTTTGTTTCCTTTCGATAAAATTGGTCCTTTAATTCTTTTCTTGTTGTAATATTGAGCCATCCGTCGTTGGAGGAACTGCAGTTTAATCCTAAGGCGGGCTTGGATAGTTTTGATTTTAGACGTTATTGTTTTTATTCTGGGGGCTATTAAGGTAATTTTCGGGGTTTTATTAAGTAGTTGCTTTAGTCGTTAAGTTTCTGCGTTTTGTCCATATACGGCTGTATGGGGTAAAATGCCCATGTTTTCGTTAATGGATATGTTATAAGCTATTTATACCAGTGGGAGTAGTTTTACCCAGTTATCTTGCTGGTAGTTAACATAACTTCTTAGGTATTGTTCCAGGGTTTAATTTAATCGTTTTATTTGTCCATCGGTTTAGGGGTAATATGTTATGGAGAATTTGAGTTTGGCGTTAATTTGTTTGAAAAAGTTGGTGTTAAACTTGGAAGTAAACAGCTTATTTTTATTTAAAATAATTCTTTCCGGGATTCCATGTTTGTTAAGATAATATCTTACGAACGCGTAGGTTAATTATTTTGCTGTCGTATTTCCTTTAAAGGGTAGGAAGTACCCATATTTAGTGAGTCTGTCGACGATTACCCATATTCCGTCGTACTGGATTCCGGTAACGGGGTCCTTAGATAGGGGTAAGCCGGTAATAAAGTTCCAAGTTATGGTGTTTTACGTTTTATTTGGAATTTTTGTAAGTTGCAGTAGTTTATAGGGTTTGTGGCGAGCTGCTTTGGCTTTGTTGCAAACGTTGCAGTTTTTAACTATTTGTTCGACGGTTTTTCTAAGTTCTGGGAAGTCGTACTTTTCCTGGAGTCGCTTAATTGTTTTAAAAATTCCTTAATATTTATGTAGCGGGTTTTCGTAAAATTTTTTAACAAATTGCTTTTGTTTTTCCTGTGGGATGTAAACCTTTTTATGGTATAGCAGTTAATTCTTGGATTATCCTTTTAATTATTTAACTTTTTTTTGTTCGTTAAAATTATAAAAGCTTTTGAACTAGGCCAGAAGTTTAGGAATAGGTTTTTTTAGTATTTCATACAGCTGTAAGGTACCTTTTTTTGTAAGTTGTAGCATTTGCATACGTCGTTTAAGGACTTTGATATTATAATTTTTTCTTCGGCTTAAGATATCCGCTTGGATGTTTTCCTTGCTTTTAATATGGTGGATTTTGAAATTGAACTTGGACAGGAAAATTATTTAATTTTCGTGTCGTTTGTTAAGGTCCTAAGTCGTTATAAAGTGAGTAAGATTTTTGTGGTCGGAATAAATGTTAAAGGGTTCTTTGGTTTTATTAAGGTAAGGTTCCTATTTTTTAAATGCTATAATAATTGCTAACAATTTTTTGTCGTAGATAGGGTATCGTAACTTTGCGTTTTTCAAAGCTTTGGAATAGTAGGCAACGGGGTGCCACTTTCCGTTATTTTCCTGTTGTTTTAGGATTGCTTTTAAGGCTTTATTTAACGCGTTAGTTTTTAGTCGTTTTTTTTTGTGGTGGTTAGGTAGTTTCATGATAGGGGCGTTGGTAATTTGGTCCTTAAGTGTTTGCATTATTTCCTTGGCTTATTTTGGGAATTCGAATTTTTTCCCAATATACTCCTTGGTAGTAAGGTTCGTTAGAGGTTTGGCGATTTTTCCGAAATTTTTGACTAAGCTGCGTACGTAGCCCGTAAATCCCAAAAATTAACGGACGTCGGTAACGGTTGCTTTATCGGGAATCGGCTAATTTTTGATTATTTTTATTTTAAAGTCCTGGATCTGAATTTGTTCTGGGGTAATAGTAAAACCTAAAAAATTTAGCTTTTGGGTGTGCTATATACTTTTTTCAGCATTAATTAACAGGTTTGCTTTTTCGAGTACCTTTAGTATTTGGGCGATATATTTTTTATACTTTTTTAAGGTCTTAAAATAAATGAAAATATCGTTTAAGTAAACGAATATGAATTTATCGAAAAACTTTCGCAGGATAATTATCAACATGTGTTAAAAACTGGCAGGGGCATTAGTAAGTCCTTAAAGCATTACCTTATATTCGTAAAGTCCATAAATTATTCTAAAAGCGGTTTTCCATTTTTCGCTCTTAGTTATTCGGATTAAGTAGTAACCGTCCGGCAGGTCCAATGCCGTAAACCATTTAGCTTTGCTAATATTTTCCTTTATGGTATTCATAAAAGTAAGAAGGTATTTATTTTTAATAGTAATATCGTTTAACTGTTAGTAATCGTAAACTTTTCGGTATATAAGGTTTCCATTTTTATTAATTCGGATTTTCCCATTTTTCATTTTTGGTACTATTATAACGGGGTATCCTGCGGGAAATTCAAATTCCTAAATATATCCGCGTTCGAGGTTTCGTTATAAACTTTTCCACAAGGCCTTAGCCTTTTCTGGATTTATGTAGTAAATCTGGTAAAGTTTTGGATGGTATCCTTCCTTAATAAAAATCCTATAATCCCATTAATTATGGTTAGGTAATTCCTTTCGAGTTCGTTCCTTAAATAATTTCTTGAACCTTTGGTATTTAGGGGGCACTTTAGTTGTTAGGTCCATAATTTTAGCTTCTTTGATCAAATAGCAGATTTCTCGGAATTCCTTTTTTGGGAGATTTTTTAATTGGTCCCAGAAAAATTTTTAAATTTTCCAGTTGATACGGGGGTTACTGGAACGAAGTCACGGCATTCCAAGGATAATATCGTGTCCTGAAATGTCGGCGATGTCCAAAATAACCTTTTTTAAATGTTTTTAAATTTATACTGAAAGTTTTTCCGTTTCCTTAAGAACTTGTCCATTTTTATACTTGGATAAGCTTCCGTCGACTGTAAGTAATTTATATAACTTCAACTTATACTTCCAAGGGATCCGATACTTTTCTGCAATTAACGGTAAAATAAAGTTTTCTTTTGCTTTTAAATCGATTATGGCCTTAAATATCTTGTTACCGTACTAGAAAGGAATTTCAATTTAACTGCGTTATTTAATTTTTGCCTTATATAAGGTTTTATAAGTTAAAGTTCCTTGATGCCTTAATTTCGAAGGCCTGCGTAATTTTTTAATTTGTTAATTTTGTTAGCTAAAAGGCGTTTTTATTTTCGGGCTTTCTTAACTGCGTGTTTGGAATATTTATCGTTTATGCAAGTGAACTACTTTCTTTTGCCAATCCGGCAAACTGATTTTAAAACTTTTACTTCCGATATCTGAAAAGGTTCTGGTTTTAAGGGTAAAATCTTTAAGGGGTCGGCTCCCATATCCAAGATCTCGTGCACCATGTAAAGTGTAAGGGCGTAACATAGGCATCCTTAGGTAATGGCCCTTCGGCTTTAAGCTGATTCGGGGTAAAGGTAGCAAGATCGGGGGTATTCCGGCCATCTGGAAGTTTCAATGCATCTGTATTCATCGTCGGGTTCGGTAAGCGTTTCCTCATCCCCTCCGGGCCAATAGTCATTATCTTCTTTGGCGCGGAAATGGATTAGACAGTTGTCGTCGTAATATGCAGAAAAATGGAGTAAGTTATGGTCCGATTTCGAATTCGTCGCACCTAAACGAGTTGGTTCTTTAATTTCGGGAACCTTATTAACTTCTGAAAAGGTCGGATCGTATATCACCGTATTAAGGCGCAACTGGCCATGTTCATCGTACATTTTGCACCGCTGCTTATCCAAATAACAAATACATCCTAGCCCTATAGCTATTCTGGAAATTTTTTGTCCTGGATAATATCTGCAGGCTCTAATTGTTCGATTCTAACAAGTTAAGCAATGCTCGTACTTTAAGTCGCCATTCTGTTCGTAGTATATAGTTGCAATAGTGAATTTTTGCTGGAAAAAAATAGAACTAACTTCTTTCTTTTCCTTACTTTCGCTATCTAATTCTTATTTAATCATCCTAACCTTCTTCTGGGATTAAAGAATCCCTCCTTTCCTGGAATCCTTCTTTGCTAAGGAACGACATTCGCTTTTATAATAACCTTTCCTGCCATAATTAAAGCATTTAACATTCGACTTATCTTTCCTAAGCTCCTTTAAAGCAGTACTTGCTTCCTTTTGGGATCTATCTTTGGTTTTATCCCTTTAAAACTTGCTACTTAAGCTTTAGTTATCTCTCCTTTTATCAAATCTTTTCTTCTCC
The DNA here is from genome assembly GCA_004155945.1 of Monosporascus sp. mg162. NCBI lineage: Eukaryota > Fungi > Ascomycota > Sordariomycetes > Xylariales > Monosporascus > Monosporascus sp. mg162. Next base: position 18,088 of record QJNY01000773.1, read on the forward strand.
AAGTACCTTTCGAAGGTACGTCGATCGGCAATAATAGTCTTATCAATATAATCCTGGAAGGGGCCAATCTTAGGTACTTTATACATCTCATCCTTAACCTGCGATTTTAGGCCGTTATAAAAAGGATAAAACAATACGCTTTCTGGGAAATTGGAAATTAATACAAAGCGATTAAACTTAACCGCATACTTGGCTGCTAACTTAATTTATTAAAGGAAATATAACTGTTCGACCGTATGCTGTTTTTTATCGGAATCTTTAAATAAAGCTTGCATCTTTTCCTTAAAGTATTCATAATTACCGAAAACATAATTAATCAAGTCGGAAAATTAATCAAGGTAATTCATAAAGTAATCGTTCATAATAAGTTCAAACTATAAAAAAACTTTTCTAACGAGCAGCTAAAAAATGGCCATCACCTTTTAATAATTCTCCGTTAAGAAATTCTCATAAAATTTAAGGTAAAATCTGGCCTAAACCAGGAATCCTTTTACGTCTATAGTTCCATCATAAGGTTTTGGAAAGGTTAACTTATAGCCTTTAACTTCCGGCATTCCATGGTAACTGGAAAAGGGAATTATGCCTTTACGAATCTGGTTTGCACCAAACAAGGGAAATATCGAAGTCCTTTCTTTAGTTCGCAACTATCGGGTAAGCCTGGCATTTTCTTGTCGTAATACATAAAGCTCCGTTGCCAAGATATCTAGTTTTTCGTCGACGGTAAGCTCTTCTTCTTTGCCCTTCTATTTTTTTAGCCGTTTTTCCTTTTCTTCCTTAGCTTCTAAATCTCGGACTTCAATAATTTCCTTTGCTGGAAAGGACTGTTGCTAGGGCTAAAAGGAAAAAGGTTCTCCTTAAGATCGGATGGAAGGGGGTACCATATTGTCGATTAGGGAAAAGATTTCTTTAATAAGTAGTAAACCGTTTACTTTAGTTACTAACCCCTTACTAACCAATAACGGTAATCGAATATGCTGTCTATTTTCTGAACGTCGTCCTGTAATGTCGTTTTCACTGCGTTCAGGAAAGCTTATACCTAACTGGGCCTTAAATCATTCGTCGGCTATTAATTAAGGAGCTATCAAAATATAACGAACCTGTTATACATCCACCTGAAGATATAAGCAATATCCGAAATAAGGTTTTAATTTGCAGGTAACAATAATGCGAGGAATAATTCAATCGTCTATTCGTTAAAAAGGTTTGCGGACTCTTCCCTCAACCGGAAAACGGTATCTCTAACTAAAGGCTTAAATTAATAGCTAAAAAGCGAAAACTAAGTAGGTGCTATTTTACATAAGAGTTTAATCCCTTATATATCCTTCATTCCATAGTAAGTATGTCGTAGATCTATGTGATCTAAATGATCTACCCAGATCACTTAGATCCACTAGATCAATATAAAAAGCCAAGCCATTCCAGGTCCGAGGTTTAGCCGCATCCGCGCTAACCTCCAAAAACTTGGCTTCTTTCAGACAAGAACCCCTGTTCTTGTAACAAAACTTTACAGCCGTATATTCGTAGGTAAGCTTATCAAAGCTTCCGATTAAGCATTGTAACGCCGTTTTCGTATGTTAGATAAATGTAATAAACTTTGTATAGGCTTTGCCAAAATAGTGCGTATTTGGGGGTACGGTTATATAGATATATTGCAACTTTAAAGATGTACACGATTAAAAAGAGGGTAATTTAGCGCCATTTTGCATTATAGTCGCTTTCCCCTAAATTATACCTCCTAAATGTTTTGCACCTCCGTTTTAAGCTTAGCTATGCGGTGTTCAAAGTTTAAATTTAATACTGAAAAGCGGCGATTGGAGTATATTTCGAATTTAATAATTCTTTAAGATTTCGTTATCGTATTCGAATACCCGTAAAAAATCTTATCTTGGTTTTTGAAGGCTTTTAAAGGTACTAAAACGCTATAATTAATATATTTTGCTTTGAACTTTTAAGGTAAATATCTTAGATAAAACCTAAATATCTGTCGGTAGCAAATATAACGTATTTATATCCTGTAGGATTTTTTTCGAAATTTGTAAAGACGATGGCGATTCTTTATTTTAATCGAAAGGCTTCCTTTTTCGGCTTACGGCGTATCAGCGTTTTAGCCTTTGTTTTGCTGCGTATTTAGTATTCGATTGTTATAAAACCTTTTAAGCGGATTTCTTTTGCATGGGATTATAATTGGGCGATTATTTCGAGCCCTGGATATCCTAGTTTTAAGTACCAAATCGTATCGTTACCGATTCGTAATGGTTTTGCTATATATAAGTTAACGTTTCGTTTATGGGCTGCCAGGGCCGTATAAGTAGTTACTGCGTTAATAGTTTTAATAGCGAATTAAATAAATTTGTTTATTAATGTAAAAACTACTTGGTCGTACTTATTTCACATAACGTTGTTAATATTCTTTTATTTTTCTATTAATACTTTTTTTCCAGAGTTGCCGGAAAGATATCAAGGTATATGCAAAGCTTTCGCAATAGGTTACGTTGTATAAACGTAACGCTTTCGTACTGCTAAGGCTTTAAAGTATTATATTAATCTTTTTATACCTTTTAATCGGTACGAAGTTATTGCTTTCGTATATTTCGTTGCCTTATACGGTTAGCTTAAAGTTTAGAAATTTGTTAATATGTTTAAAAAAGTAAATTATAAACCTTAAATCCAGAATTGATAAATTTTTAAGGGGTAAAACGCGGCGTTTATCGTACTGCGTTAATTAAAGATTAAACAGTATGCCAGGATTCGCTTTATTTCCTATAAGAATTAATTAATTGTTTAAATAATTAACTTTTTTATAGATTTTGATAGACGGTTAATTTTTTCCTTCAGGGATTAATCGGAAATAATTCCATTTTAAACGAATGTAATTACCTTATCATTAAAGCGGAAACCTGCTGGAGGTTTATTAAGGAACGTATAAAAGTATTGGAGTAATATATAGAATAAGTTTCAATAGGTCTTATAACGAATGCTTTGCTTATCCGATTTTTATCGCTTTCGTTTACTTCCGTTTCGGTCCGTTTAAAAGCCTTTACGATCGCCACATTTCGACCTACGCCTTTAGGTTTTTTCTCGCGGTAAAAGATTAGCATCTTTAGTATCTTCCTATTCAGGATCGCCCTAATTAAAAGGATTTACTGGAATCCCTTAGCAAGTCGGAAATACTCCTTTAATATTTCGTAATATAAATAGGGAATGGGTTAACGCTTAATAAGTTAAAAAGTTGGCAGCCACCTTTTAATAATTAATCGTACTATTATCGATTTCGACTTTCTTTATTGTTTAAAAGGTAATTGTCCAGTTTTTTTATAATTGGAACTAAAGTTATATATAAATCGTTAATCTATATAGTTGCTATTTTCGTTTTTGGAACGTTATAACATTATCTCTAAGTTATTATTTCCTGCTATTTTACGATCTAGTCGTTTAATTTTTTGGTTAATTTCGAACTTTACTTTAACTTTTCGCGCTATTTTTGTTAGGTATTATTTATAAGCCTGTTGTTATATATCTTGCCAGATTCGGCTAAAGTGGCGTACTATTTTCTTAGGTTTTTTCCTGGGAGAAATTTCGTTTTTTTGGTCGCTAGAGATACAGATTTTAGGATTTATATCGTAAGGTCGTTAATTTTCTTGCAAAAGTTTTCGTACTTTCGATTTTCGTAAATATATGTCGCGAAGTTTTAGGTATAAGCTTATCTGCCTTTTATTGTTATCTTAAGCGTATTTGTTAGATAATCCATATAATCGACTTTTTCGGTTTATATGGTTTTTTGGGAAAAAAAAATTAACTGCTCGTATCGTTATCTAACGAACTAGTTTTTTCGAATAGGAGCTTATATTAGGGTTCGTATGGTCGATAGGCCATATATTATCCTGATCAGGGTCGATATAACGCCAAATACTAAGCGCGTACGCTTTTAATTAAAATTCGCCTTTAAATCGATCTTAGTCCTTGGGTCCCTTATGAATAACGGAGGACGTCGACAGTACGATCGCTATTGTAAATGATAAGGTATATAGGTAATTGCTATTGATGTACAGCTTATATCGTTTAGCAGCAGTTAATTAATTGATAATAACGCGATTTTAAGGAATGAAACTCTTAATTGTCAGATATAAGAAACATCAGTTGTGTTGTAATAGATAACTAGCTGCAGGTGTTCTAAATCGCGCACTCCTGTTTTTATGGAGTCTAGTCACGGAATCTATATGTTCCGATCACACGGAGCCTTTCCGTATATGGGGTGCTAGCGCACCCCCTGCTAGCTGACATATTGCGGACGCCAAGTTACTATTCTTTCTTCCTAAGCCGACTGCGACCGACCAACTTCAGCAGCTGTTAGCAGCAATTCCTTGCCACAACCTTTCTGCTGGCGAAGACAACTTGTTCATCCGATATAGCAAGTGTTTATCTTTCTGGAAAACGTTATTTTAATTATTAAATTGCGTAACTATCGAATTGTTGCGAAATCAAGCCCGACCCGCCCTACTATACGCCCTGCTACACGCCCCGCGAGACGCCCCGTAACGCCCCCCAACGCGCCCTAACGCGCCCCCTAACGTGCTCTCCAACGCGCCCCCTAACGCGTCCCCGACGTATTTTGCAACGTATATCTTCAACCTATAAAGGCCGGACAGGAAATGCTCGCGTATTTGGGTTAAGGATCCGGTTAAGAATAGTTTTCCAGTCGGTTGGCTATAGTTCTTGCGAAATGGGGGTAATATTGACTTAGACGCGTTGCGGGGTGGTCGGTCGTAGGCGGGTTAAGAGGAAGAAATGGTAACGTGACGTCCGCAATAAGCCTTGATATAATACGTGCACTTGGGAAGAAGCTGTAGATACAGTTAGCAAAAGAGAATACGATTGATTGGAATCAATTTGATGTCTTGTAGTTGAGTTATTTGGATTAGTTGTTGCGAGGTGCCAGGAAACGAGTGGTGAGCTTGTGTGAGCGGTGAGCTTGTGTAGTACGTTAATCGTTTTATAAGTTATATATATACCATCGAAATCTTTAAATATTTATTAAAGTATTATTCCGATATTATCGTAGGTAAGATATACGTTAATGTATATATAACGTTAAGCAAACCATACTTTTTTACATATTTTAATAAACCCGATTTTATTAAGGATTTATAAATCTGCAACTTTTTTAAATACTAATCTGGCGATATATATAGCTAAAGGTAAGCTATGGAAAATAGCGCCGCAGTTAATATAGTTCGCGTTAAAAGTTAACCTAGAAGCTGTAACGAACCTGTTATACGACCACCTGGAAGTATGAGCAGTATCTGAAAGGAGTTCTTGATTTACAAGTAACAATAGGGCGAGGAATGATTTAGTAGTTTGTTCGTTAAAGAGATTTGCGGATTTTTCCCTTAATCGAATAACGTTGCCTTTAATTAAAGATTTAGATTAATAGTTAAAAAGCGAAACTAAGTAGGTAGCTATTTACAAGGAAACATGGAAATTCTATATTTTTTTTCCTTTAGTATAACCTTCTTTTGGTTTTTGTAATATTTTTGTGGTGTTTTTGTGGTGTTTTTATGGTATCTTTGTGGTGTTTCTGTAGTTTCCGCAGAGACCCTTTTTGATACCGAAGTTTACCCGACCCGAGGTTATTCCCTTTTGTTGTTTTCCGCAGGCAGACGGGAGATCTTAATCCGTAATATCATTCCTTTTTTTTCGAAATCTTTGTTCCTAAAGATAAAATAGGTACGTCCTTTTCGTTTTTCGTTTCCTTTGATGAATAGTTTTTAGTTTAATATTATATTAGGTTTATTACGAAAATGCGTTAAATCTTTTACCGAAAGTTCAAAAAACTTGGTTCCTTTTATTTTAGATTTTGGATATTTAGTTATGTTTTGTAAACGTTACGAAAATTTAAAGTTGGAATGTAAAATAGTTAAAGGGCGAAAAAAGTGCCAGTATTGTTATAAGGTTAATATACTTTGTAAGGTTATTAACATTTTTTTGAAGTCGTTATAAAACATCCGGTTCGAAAAAGTACGGATTGATCGTAAGAAACGGGCCGCCGAAGAAGTTCTATTAAATTTGTAACAACTGCAAACAAAAGTTATAGTTAAGTTTATTAAGTTAAGCCGTTAACAAGACTTTTTATAACGTTGGGGTATAGAAATAATTCGCCGCGGGTTTCGTTTCGTAAACGAATTAAAAAGGTAAGAAAAATTAGATAAGGGAAGGGAAAAAATGGAATAACGTCGTATGGAAGTAGAATAAGCGTAACTTGCTTTAGAAATCGACGTTGCGGCGGAAACTTTTATTTTTTTCGATTGAAGCGGCCTAGGGTTAAACCTGGATACCGGGCCCTTATCATCTGCGACTTTGGCCGTATTAAAGTCGGTCGGTTAGGATTGACGGTGAAACGTTTTAATTAGATTCTTCGCGTTCGTTAAGTACTTAAGGGGTTTTTAAAAGAAATCTTTCGTATGGGTAGTTCTTTAATTTCATTAAATATTGGACCTTATTTTTAACTACCTTGGAGTTTAGTATTCGTTTAACTTCGTACTTATCGTCGTTTCTTTCGGTTTCTAAATAGATTTTTAATAGAGCGTTTTTGGATGCTGGTTTAAGCAAAGAAATATAGAAAACAGGATGTATTTTTATCGCTTTGGGTAGTAACAGTCGGTAGCTAGTTTTGGAGATAACTTTATGGATTTTAAATGGATCAAGCTTTTTAAAATCGAGCTTGTTATTTGGTTTTTTTGTTTTGATTTAAGAAATGCTTAAAGTCGCGTTTTATTTTTGGCGTAGCCAATAGACTTTTTCTTTTTTTAATAAAATTAGTCCTTTAATTTTTTTCTTATTATAGTACCAGGTTATTTTTTGTTAAAGGAATCGTAATTTATTTTATAAGCGGACCTATATTATTTGGATTTTAGTTGTTACCGTTTCTGCTTATGGAACTTTTGCGGTTAATTTGGGAGCTTTATTTAATAACTATTTTAGCCGCCAAGTCTTTGCTTGGTAACTATATACCGCTATATAAGTAAAAATACTTATATTTTCGTTAATAGAAATATTATAGGCTATTTAAGTTAATAGAAAAAGTTTAACCCTGTTGTTTTGTTAGTAGTTAATGTAACTTTTTAAATATTGTTTTAGTCTTTGGTTTAAACGTTTATTTTTCTATCTATTTATAGGTAGCATATTGTAAAAAATTTAAGCTTAGCGCTTATCTGCTTAAAAAAGCTAGTACCAAATTTTGTTATAAAAAATTTATCTTTATTTAAAATGATTTTTCCTGGTATCTTATATTTGTCGTGGTAATATCGGACAAAGGCGTAAGTTAGTTATTTTGTCGTTACGTTTTCTTTAAAAGATAGGAAGTATTTATACTTAGTAAGTCTGTTAACGATTATCTATATTCCATCGTATTAAACTTTAGTAACGGGTTTTTTTGATACAGGTAAACTGGTAATAAAATCTTAAATAATGATATTCCAATTTTTTTGGGAGAATATCTGTAGGTTGCAAAGGTTTATAGGGCTTATGTCGGGCTGCTTTTGCCTTGTTACAGATATTGCAATTCTTGATTACTTGTTTAATAGTTCGTCGAAGTTTTGGAAAGTCGTATTTTTCCTGTAACCGTTTAGTAGTTTTGAAGATACCTTAATGTTCATGTAATAGATTTTCGTAAAACTTTTTAACGAATTGCTTTTGTTGGTTTCGAAGGATGTAGATTTTGCTCTGGCGTAACAGTTAGTTTTTAGGTAGTTTATTTAATTGTTATACAATTTTTTATTTTTCCTTATTATAAGAATTTCGGAATTTCGTTAAACGTTTTGGGGAAGTCATTTTAGTATTTTATATAACCGTAGGGTGCCGTCTTTAGTTTGTTGCAATATTTGCATTCGGTGTTTCGGAACGTTGGAATTGTAATTTCTTTTGCGATTTAAGATATTTGTTTGGATATTTTTTTTTTAACATAGTGGATTTGGAAATTGTATATCGATAAGAAAATTATGTAAGTTTCGTGGCGTTTGTTTAGCTTTTAAGTTGTTATAAATCGGGTAACGTGCCACACAAGCTCGTCGGACACACAAGCTCGTCGGACACTTTTTGGCACCTTCCAACAATCAACCCAAATACCTTAAACAAAACACATCAAATCAAGCCCAATCAATCGAATACTTCTTTGCTAACTGTATCTACAGCTTCTTTCCAAGTATGCACATTATATCAAGGTCTATTGCGGACGCCAGGTTGCCATTTCTTCTTCCTAAGCCGACCGCAACCGATTAACTTTAGCAGCTGTTAGTAGCAATTCTTTGCTACAACCTTTCTGCTGGCTAAAAGAACTTGTTCATCTTATAGAGCAAGTATTCATCTTTCTAGGAAACGTTTGTTTTAATCATTTACTTCCGGAAGGATCGAGTTGTTGCGAAATCAAGTCCGACACGTCCTGCCATACGCCCTGCCACACGCCCCGCCACACGCCCCGCCACACGCCCCGCCACACACCGACGCGCCCTGCGAGACGCCCCGCAACGCGCATTC
>QJNY01000774.1:0-26540 GCA_004155945.1 Monosporascus sp. mg162
GAAGACCTTGTGAGCAACGGCTAGTCTGGGGATCGAACCCAGCACTGAGGCGTCACCCACCGTCATGCGATCATTATGTTACGGCTGCACCATACCGTTGCACCAGGGGCAAAAGATTGGCGGAATGATCGCAATTGTGGCAATCATTCTGGTGCTTGCAGCTGCATATATACTGGAGCTGTCACGGTACTCCAATCCGTAACAGAACGATGCTTTTGATTAAAGATTTAAATTGATAGCTAAAAAGCGAATTTATCTGGATACTATCTATATAGGAAATTATTGGTTTATATATATCCTTCCGATTTTATGGTTATAGTAGATATGTTTGGATATGTTCCATATTTAACAAATCCAAGCATATCTTTTTATAGTGGTTATAAATGAATGTATTCCTTATTTATTAAATCCAAGCATAACCAGGTATATAAGGTTTTTAGCCGAGATTTATCCGTTACGTTTAAAACTTTTGGAGCTATTTCGACAATTTTTTTGGCACATCTTTTTTCCACATTAGTCGGACGTAATATTATTCTTTTCCTTTTAGGATTTTTGTTCCAAAGATAAAACAAATAAGTATGTTCCTTTTTTTTTTAATTTTTCCATATGCCATAACTTTTATTCCATGATGTCGAATCGGGTTATTAAATTAAACGGACGCTTTCGTTTAGACCAAAAATTATTTCGTAAAAGTCGGGCTACCTGGTTCAAAGAATTTGGCGATAGGTATTATTTTTGTTTTTCGTACATTCGTTTTAAAGAAACAAATTGTTAATTTACCGCGGGCGTTTTTTTTTGCAATAATTGTCAACGCCGTTAACGTTAAAACTGTGACGTAGCGATAATAAATTTTTTAAATCGAATAATTTAAAAGCAAAAACGTTTTTAAAAGAAGTAACGGAAGGTAAAAGATTAATTATTAATTTTTTAAGAACGGGCTAAGAAAGAAATGGATAATTTGCGTCAGCGCCAAAAAGAAAAAATGCAGGCGTCCGTTAGTCGGTTAAAGCGGCTAAGGTTTTAGCAAAACCTTTTGAAACGTCGGGCGATAAAAATGCTGAACGAAAGTTTCGAATTGGATTAACTGGAGGAAAAAGAAAAAGTAGAGAATGAACGGCGACGGGCTGCTGCTGCGCAAGCATAACTTGCCTTTAAAATTGACGCGATAGTAAGGGCGTTTACTTCCTTCGATTAGAACGTTGGGGGGCTAAATTTGGGTATTAGGCCGTTGTTACCTGCGACTTTGGCTGCGTTAAAAACGGTCGGTTAGGATTTTGGCGGTAAAACGTTTTAATTAGGTTCTTTGCGTTCGTTAGGTACTTAAAAAGTTCCTAAATGTTTTTTTTGTATAGGTAATTCTTTTATTTAATCAAATATTGGACCTTGTTTTTAATTACCCTGGAATTTAATATTCGTTTAACTTCGTACTTATCGTCGTTTTTTTCGATTTCTAGATTGGTTTTTAGCGGGGCGTTTTTGGGTGCTGGTTTAAGCAAAGAGATATGGAAAATAGGGTGTATTTTTATTATTTTAGGTAGTAATAATCGGTAATTAATCCTAGAAATAACTTTATCGATTTTAAACGGATTAAGCTTTTTAAAATTAAGTTTATTATTAGGTTTTTTTATTTTAATTTGGGAAATGTTCGAAATTGCATTTTGTTTTTGGCGTAACAAATAAACTTTATTTCTTTTCGATAAAATTAATCCTTTAATTTTTTTTATTGTAATATTAGGTTATCTTTTATTAGAAAAATCGTAATTTATTTTATAGGCGGATTTATATTATTTAACTTTAATTGTTACCGTTTTTACTTAAGGAACTTTCGCAGTTAATTTTGGAGTTTCGTTTAATAGCTATTCTGGCCGTTAAGTTTCTGCTTGGTAATTATATATTGCTGTATAGGGAGAAATACCCATATTTTCGTTAATAAAGGTGTTATAAATTATTTGGGCTAATGGAAAAAATTTAACCTAATTATTTTGCTAGTAATTAATATAATTTTTTAAGTAACGTCTCGGATAAGCGAACGGCTCAGACAAGCGAACGGCTCATTTTTTGGCACCTCGCAACAACTAATCCAAATAACTCAACCACAACATCTCAAATTGATTCTAATCAATCGGATTCTTCATTGCTAGACGTATCTACAGCTTCTTCACAAGTACGCGCATTATGTCCGGGCTTGCCGTAAACGCCATACTTCCGTTTCTTGGTTTCAACCCTTTTGCGACGACCCCCTCTAACTGCTGTTGGCTGCATTTTTTCACCACCCCTTTCTTTTTAGGCCAAAAAAGCTTATCCCTTTTATATAGTAAATGTTCCTCCTTCTTGAAAACGTTTATTTTTGGTCCTGCGACGCTTGCTTAAAGTATGATTCGTTTCGCGTAATTGGACGTTTTCTTCCCGGAAAAAAGCAGTTTTATGCAACAACAATATATAACCTTTTATTACAAGTTCAGCCGACTAAAGTATTCTTGTTGGCGAACTACCCTAATAATTTCTAATCTTCCTTTGCAAGTATCGTCCTTATTTTGTTGCTTTACGGATATTTCTAGGGGTTTTCGCGGAAGGTAAAATGGAACCGGCAGAGGTTAACGGGGAGACGGTCGGCGTAGGCATAACTAAAGGAACTTCCAATTCGGAAAAAACGTTATTAAAATCGAATGGAATAAGACCAGCTTTTGCAAATCTAGATTTGATATTATCGGACGTCATAGCAACTTGGAACGCGTCGTAAAAGCCGGCAAGAAAATCTTCTTTAGCAATGTAAGTATAATAGCGTCGCATTAAGTTTTCGATATACCGCGAATAAGCGCGTTTCAAAACAGAAAAACAAAATACATTAAAAGGTTAAAGCCGATGCAAAAAATGCGCGGGCATATAAAGCGTAATAATGTTATTGTTGGCGCAATATTCTTCGAATTCCATCAAATAGTAACTTTCGTAGCCGTCGAGAATAAAAAAACGTTTCGAACCTTTCGTACGCGTCCGAATATGTTTATTAAAATACTAAATCCATTCCAAACCTAATTTATTTATTATCCAACCATTATCGCTTAATGCGATCTTCCAATCGGCTGCTGGCAGTAAGTTATTGCGGTACCAGGATCCAAAGTAATTTTTCCCCGCTATAATAACAAATAACGGCATAACCCAACCTTAGAAATTAACAACCTGGATAACTGTAACCCATTTTTTATTCCTTTATTACGCTTATTTAAGTTTTTCACGTTTTTCGGCACTAATAATTACCATGCCCGTTACTATAAAAAATCCCATTAAGAATTTAATCTCGTCGAAGTTGTAAATATCCTCTTTTGCAATGCCGTATTTGGCAATAATAGCCCGAATAAGTTCGAACCATTTGCGAAATATTTCTGGATTTTCGCATAGAACCCGTTAATAATCGATCTTCCGATTTAAACGCGTTTAAAGTTTATATTGCCGTTTAACAAAGTTCGACGCCCATTTAATTCCGATACGTCCCGTAACGCGTTAAGTAAATAATATATTGGCCATATCTTTAACGTGTTGAAGCCGGACAGGAAACGTTCGCGCATCTAGGTCGAGGATACGTTCGACAATCGATGTTTTTTCGGTCGGCGTCAATTTTCGCGAATTAGGGGTAATATCGGCTCGGGCGTATTTACCATGATATCGGGCTCGCAAGGTTGTTTGGGGAACTTCATATATGGAACTAAGTTTCGCATAACTAAGTTTCGGGTCTCGTTTTTTAGCCTGAACGGCTAGGTTCATTCTCGCTGTTTTTGTAAGCCGTTCTATATTATGGGTATTAAAGAATGGACAATTAAAGTTGGGTAATTGGAATGTTGAAAAAAATGAGCCGTTCGCTTATCCGAGCCGTTCGCTTATCTGAGACGTTACTGCTTTAACGTTTAATTTAAACGTTTTATTTATTTATTTATTTATTTATAAGTGGTATACTGTAAAGAATTTAAGTTTAACGCTTATCTGCTTAAAAAAGTTGGTATTAAAGTTTGATATAAAAAGTTTGTTTTTATTTGAAATAATTCTTTTTAGTATCCCATATTTGTCGAAATAATATCGGATAAAGGCGTAAGTTAGTTGTTTTACTGTTACGTTTTCTTTAAAAGATAAAAAGTACTTATATTTAGTAAATTTATTAACAATTACCTATATTCCATCGTATTAAATTTTAATAACGGGATTTTTTGATAAGGGTAAACCGGTAATAAAATTTTAAATAATAATGTTTTAAGCTTTTTTTGGAATATTTATAAGCTATAAAAGTTTATAAGGCTTATATCGGGCTGCTTTTGCTTTATTACAAATATTGCAATCTTTAATTACCTGCTTAATAATTTGTCGAAGTCCTGGAAAGTCGTATTTTTCCTGTAATCATTTGGTAGTTTTGAAAATACCTTAATATCCGTATAATAGATTTTCGTAAAATTTTTTAACGAATTGCTTTTATTAATTTCGAAAAATATAAATTTTGTTACGGTATAACAGCTGGTTTTTAGGTTATCTATTTAATTATTGTACTTTTTTTTTGCTTTTTTTTATTATAAAAATTTCGGAATTTCGTTAAAAGTTTTAAGGTAAATTGCTTTAGTATTTTACATAACCGCAAAATACCGTCCTTAATTTATTATAATATTTGCATTCGACGTTTCGAAATTTTAAAATCGTAATTTTTTTTATAACTTAAAATATTTACTTAAATGTTTTCTTTCCTTTTAATATAATAAATTTGGAAGTTATATTTCGATAAGAAAATTATTTAAATTTCGTAACGTTTATTTAGTTTTTAAGTTATTATAAACTAGGTAAGGTTTTTATAATTTAAGTAAATATCGAAAGGTTTTTTAATTCCGTTAAAAAAAGGTTTTTTTTTTAAAAAGCGTTAATAATCGTTAACAGTTTTTTATCGTAGATCTTGTATCGGAGTTTTGCGTTTCGAAAAGCCTTAAAATAATAAGCTATTAAGTACTACTTTTTATTATCTTTTTATTACTCCAAAATTGCGCTTAGGGCATAATTTAAAGCGTTTATCTTTAAACGTTTTTTTTTATCAGTATTAAACAATTTCATTATTAGCGCTTTAATAATTTCGTTTTTAAATAATTAAAAAGCTTTTTTAATTTCCTTTAAAAATTCGAATTCCTTTTTAACATACTTTTTAATAGTAAATTTCGTTAAAGGTTTAATAATATTTTTATATCCCTTAATTAGATTAGGTACGTAACCTGTAAATTTTAAAATTTGTCGGATATCGGTAACGGTTACTTTATTAAAAATAGGCCAATTTTTAATTACTTTTAATTTAAAGTTCTAAATTTAAATTTGACCGGAAGTAAAAGTAAATCTTAAATAATTTAACTTTTACGTATGTTATATACTTTTAGCAAAGTTAATTCGGATGTTTGCTTTATTTAAAGCTTTAAAAACCTGGAAAATATGCTTTTTATACTTTTTTAACGTTTCGGAATAAATGAGGATGTCGTCGAGGTAAACAAAAACATATTTATCTAAGAATTTCCTAAATATAATTATAATTAAGCGTTAAAAACTGGCAGAAGCGTTAATAAGTTTTAAAGGCATAATTCGGTATTCGTAATACCTGTATATCGTTCGAAAAGCAATTTTCCATTTTTTTCCTTTTGCTATTTTAATACGGTAATACCCGTTTCGAAGGTTTAATACAGTAAACCATTTAACTTTATTTACGTTTTCCCTTAAGGTATTTATTAACGTTAAAAAATATCCGTTTTTAATAATAATATCGTTTAACTGTCGATAATCGATTACGTATCGATAAACCGGATCTTTATTTTAGTCGATTTTCTACTTACCGTTTTTAATTTTAAGTACCATAAATACAAGGTAACTTACGAAAAATTCGGATAATTAAATATAACCTTTCTTTAAATCCAACTAGATGCTTTTTTATAAAGCCTTTGCCTTTTTTAGATTTATGTAATAAATTTTATAAAGCTTAAAGTAATATCCTTTTTTAATAGGTATACGATAATCCTATTATCCGTATAAAAATAACTCATAGTTTTTTCTGTCCTTAAAAAATCGTTCGAATCGTTAATACTTTAAAGGTATAATATTAGCAAAGTTTGAAACCTTAACTTTTCGGATAATGTAACAAACTTTTTTAAATCCTTTTTTAACAAAAGTTAATTCGTAATCCCAAAAAAGTTGGCGAATTTTCCAGTTAATTAACGGATTGCTAAAGTTAAGCTATAACATTCCCAGAATAATATCGTAACTTGATATATCGGCGATATCCAAAGTAAAATACTTTTAATACCCTTAAATCTATATTAAAAGTTTTTTAATTTCTTTAAAAACTTATCCGTTATCGTACTAAAAAAGATTTCTATTAACTGTTCGTAATTTGTAAAACTTTAGCTTATACCTTTAAAGAATGTAATATTTTTCGGCCACTGCTGGCGAAATGAAATTACCTTTTGCTTTAAAATTAATTATAACTTTAAAAATTTGGCTTTAATACTAAATAGGAATTTCGATCTGGCTTCGTAATCCTTTTCTTGTTTTACATAAGGTCTTAATTCGTAAAACTTTTCGATACTTTAATTTCGAAAGCTTTTGCCGTTTTTTTATTTCGTAATTTTATTCGCTAAAAAGCGTTTTTATTTACGGGCTTTTTTAATTACGTATTTAGTATACTTATCGTCCATGTAAGTATATTATTTTCGTTAACTAATCTGGCATTTTACTTTAATAATTTTTACCTTTAACGTTTAAAAAAGCTTTCGATTCGAAGTTAAGATTTTTGCAAGGTTTACTTCCATATCCAAAAGTTTATATATCAAGCATAGCATAAAGATATAACATAAGCAACTCTAAGCAATAACTTTTCGGCTTTAATCCGATTCGGGGTACAAATAACAAGATTAAGGGTATTCGGGCTATCGGGGAATTTCGATGCATTTGCAATCGTTATCAAGTTCTATAAGGGTTTCTTCGTTCCAACCGGACCAATAATCGTTATTTTCCTTTGCTCGAAGATAAATTGGATAATCGTTATCGTTGCAGGCCGAAAAATAAAAAAGTCCGTACCTATTAACAAAGTCCTGTTCAGGAGCTTCGGTTTTAAAGTATACCGCCCGTTTTGGGAGTTTGCTGGATTTAGAAGTTTTCTGCCCGTAATTGTTAAGTTCTAGGCGCATCTGGCCATATTCGTGGTATATTTCGCATTTTTGTATATTTAAATAACATTCGTATTTTAGCTTTATAGTTACCCTAAAAACTAATTATCCGGAATAATACTTATAGGCTTTAGCTGTTTAATTTTAGCAAATCGGGTAACATTTATATTCTAAATCGCCGCTTGGTTTATAATAAGTCGTCGTAATAGTATATTCCTACTGGAAAAAGGTAAAACTAATTTTTTTTTTTCGCTTTTATTATCTATTTCTTATTCGGCCGTTCGGGCCTTTTTTTAAAGAATCCTTTTTTTCTTAAAGTTTTTCTTAACTGGGGAACGATATTCGTTCTTATAATAGCCTTTTTTGCTACAGTTAAAGCATTTAAAATTCGATTTATCCTTTTTAGGCTCCCTAGAAATAATATTCGCTTCTTTTTAGGTTCTATTCTTATTTTTACTTTTTTAAAACTTGCTGCTAAAGCTTTAATCGTCTTTTTTTCTGTCGGATCTCTTTTTTTCCAAGTACCTTTTAAAGGTACGTCGATCGGCAATAATGGCTTTGTTAATATAATTTTGGAAAGGGCTAATTTTAGGTATTTTATACATCTTATCCTTAACTTATAATTTCAGGCCGTTATAAAAAAGATAAAATAATACGCTTTTTGGAAAATTAGAAATTAACGTAAAGCGATTAAATTTAATCGCATATTCGGCTGCTAACTTGGTTTACTGGAAAAGATATAATTGTTCGACCGCATATTGTTTTTTATCGGAATTTCCAAACAAAGCTCGCATTTTTTCCTTAAAATATTTATAATTGCCGAAGATATAATTAGTTAAATCGGAAAATTGGTTAAGGTAATTTACAAGATAATCGTTTATAATAAGTTCGGACCATAAAAAAACTTTTCCAGCAAGCAGCTAAAAAATAACTATCATTTTTTAATAATCTTCCGTTAAAAAATTTTCATAAAACTTAAGGTAAAATCTAGCTTAAACCAAGAATCCTTTTACATTTATGGTACCGTCGTAGGGTTTTGGAAGGGTTAGCTTATAACTTTTAACCTTTGGCATTCCATAATAAATAAAAAATGGAACAATATTTTCGCGGGATTAATTCGCGCTAAATAAAAGTAATATCGAAGACTTTTGCTGTCGAGCAAGTCTGGCATTTTCTCTTTTCATCGCCTGAAATTTAATCATTAAGGTACGTAACTTGTCGTTAATTGTAAGTTCTTTTTCCTTGCCTTTCGGGTTATCGGATTCCTTTTTTTTCTTTGGTTCGTTTTTTTAAATCTTAATAATTTCCTTTGGAACCGGGGAAAATTGTTACAGAAAAAAAAAAGGTTTTCCTTAAAACCGAATAATAAAAAGGGCCGTATTGTTAATTAAAAAAAGGATTTCTTTAATAAAGGGTAAAATATTTTAATCCAGATATTAATCGCTTGTTAACAAAAGCGATCGGGTATATCGTTTATCTTTTAAACGCCGTTTTATAATATCGTCTTTATTAAATTTAAAAAAGCTTATGCCTAACTGGGCCTTAAACCATTCGTCGGCTATTAATTAAAAAGCTATCAAAATGTAACGAACCTGTTATACGACCACTTAAAGGTATAAGCAGTATCCGAAAGGGGTTTTTAATTTGCAAGTAACAATAGGGCAAAAAATAATTCAGAAGTTTATTCGTTAAAGAAATTTGCGGACTTTTTCCTTAATCGAAAAACGATACTTTTAATTAAAGACTTAAATTGATAGCTAAAGAGCGAATTTATCTGGATGCTATTTACATAAGAAATTATTGGTTTATATATATCCTTCCGATTTTGTGGTTGTAGTAGATATATTTAGATATATTCCACATCCAACAAATCCAAGCACATCCTCCCATAGTGGTTGTAGATGGATATGTTCCTTATCCATCAAATCCAAGCATAACCAAGCATACAAGGTTTTTAGCCGAGATTTATCCGTTGCGTCCAAGACTTTTGGAGCCATCTCGACAATTCTCTTGGCACATCTTTTCTCCACATTAGTCGGACGTAACAGTCGTATGGGATACCGGGTATAATATGGGGACGTATAAGCTATAGGCGAATAAAATAGGTATTTTAAGTTCGAACAAAATTGTAAAACTTTTTTCGAAGGATAGGTATGTAAATATAAATTAACGCGATACGGTTAAACGCTTTTATTTTTTTTTATAAACGTTAACTTTGTAGCCGGCCGAAGAAATTTTGCGATTAAATACGATTAGCCTTGTATAAGCCCGTAAACTAAGGTATTAAATTTACCCGTTAAAATATAACGCGGTTTTTGCCAATTTAATCTATTAATTTTCGATACGTTGGTTTTAAGTACTTTTTTTATAATACCAGATATTTTTTTATTATAACCGTTTAATATAAGTTTACGTAAAGTTATACTTTTTAAGGTTATTCTGTATAAAGTTATTAACGGCAGAAAGGTTAGGTAATATACTGTTAAAGGAAAGTCGGGTCGGTTAATTTGGTTTACGGTAAAAATTAAAGTTGGAAGGTGTTACGGCTGCACCATACCGTTGCGCCAGGGGCAAAAGATTGGCGGAATGATCGCAATTGTGGCAATCATTCTGGTGCTTGCAGCTGCATATATACTGGAGCTGTCACGGTACTCCCAATCCGTAACAGAAGGATACCGTATAGTTTTGATACGTTCCGAAAAATAATAATGCGTAATAGTTATTATTTTAGTTTTTATATTATAGTTCGACCGGATAAGTTGAAAGATATAATTAATAGTATTAATAATATGTAGATATTACGTAAAAACGGACCGGAAGGTAAAAGTATTAAAGCCGATAAAAAATTATATAATATAGCGTAAATAGGTATTTATATTAATATATACCTTAAATTTATATTGCGTAAGTTTGTAATAGTATTTACAGATTAGATATAGTTTGGGTTAGGTATTGTTTAGTTAGTACGGCGCCGGTATAGTTTGTTCCGACGTATACGAATTTCTACGGGGTGGAACTTTTTATAAATAACGCGGATAATACGTTAAAAAAGGTTAAAATTTTCCTTTCGAAATTGTATATATAAAAGCCGGAAATTAGAACGTTGTAAAACGTCGGAAGTAATTTGTTTACGGGCGAAAAAGGTTCGAAGGCGGTCGATTTCGGAAGTAAGAATAGTAACTGTATAATGTCGAAAGATATTAAGCTTGCGACGGATACGTTTAACGTTAGTAAAAGAAACGATAAAACTTTTTTTGCGTAAATGTTAGCAAATTTTCTTATTATTATAGCCGAACTTATAATAAAGGTGATTAATACGCGCGCGTAAAGCTTTAGTTGCGTCCGTACGGATTTTGCGTTAAGATATGCTTTATTTGTATAAACGTCGTTTAAAGGTTTTATACGTTGTTTCGACTTAGTGTTAATTAAATAAAGTTTAAATAATGTTTTTTAAAAAAGTAAAGGATTAATAAAGCTAAATAAATTATTCGCGATATGGCTTAAAGTTAATACAAGGACGTAATATATTGTTACGAACGTAAATATAGGGAAAATAAACGGTTTAAAGTAAATAAAAGCGGAAAATAATTAGTACAAAGTTAATAAGGCTAGTATAAGTTTATATAAAAACGTATAAAGAACTATAAATATATATATGCCGTTTATATTTTTATAAATTTTATTTTTGATAATTAATTATTTTTTTATAAAAATTATATATTATATATAAATATTAATTATAATTAAGGTTATTAGTTAATTAATTAATTAAATAAAATATTCGGCTTTTTATTTTATATTATTTTAATATTTTTTAATATATATATTTAATAATTTAAACCGAATAACGTATATAAATAAAAAATTTAATTAATAAATTTTTTTATTAGTCGGCTTTAATTTTTACGTACTAAATATAATAATAATAAAATAACGTATTATATAAATATGCGTAATATATAAATACGCGTAATATTTTTTAATATACGTTAATTTTATATTTATTTTATTTTATTATATTATATAAATGAATTTTAATTAATCGTAAAAAACTTTTTTATCTTATTTATAATTTTTATATAAATATATATATTATATTAAATTTTATTATAAACGTTATATTATTATTTTTATTTATTAATTTATATATAACCGATTAACTTTTAATTTGTTTAAGTTAATATTATTTTGTAACGAACCTGTCATACATCCACCTGGAGGTATAAGCAGTATCCGAAATGGGGTCTTGATTTGCAGGTAACAATAGTGCGAGGAATGATTCGGTTGTCTGTTCGTTAAAGAGGTTTGCGGACTTTTCCCTTAATCGGAAAACGGTGCCTTTAACTGAAGGCTTAGATTAATAGCTAAAAAGCGAAATTAAGTAGGTGCCATTTATACGAAGATTCTGTCCATTATATATCTTTCCGATATTAAATAAGTATGCTTGTAATTTTTTGGCCTTACCAGATTACTTAAATCCCTTAATCTGGTTAATCCGTTAAATTAAACAGATTACGTAATTACGTAATTTGGCAAGGACCTACCTATTGTAGAATTCTCTTTTAATACGAACCGTCAAGTGGATCGTAACACCATTTTCCCCCTTTCAGGATCTTTATCCCAAAGATAGAAATATAAGTGTTTTTCCATTTTCAATTGAAACCGTTTTTCTTAACTGCCAGCTTATTATAGCGGGTCGTGTAGAAAAACAAGTACGTAAGGTACGTACGAACCAGCGTTAATCCCGTAACAACCGTTCGGACTTTATCCGTACCTATGGTTTTGAAGTTTTGCCCTGTTCCAGTTATTTATTACTTGGAAAGGAACAGTATTATATGATAAAGGGTTCGTTAAACTGTTACTATTGTACTCGTCGTCAGCGTTATTGTAATGGAAACGCTGTTATTATGTTTTCCTTGGAAAATATCGGGTCGGAACGCGACCGTTTTTAGGAGGAGCGTCGTGCCGCCGAGGATGAACTTGTAAAGTTGCAACGGAAATTTTAAGAAGAGATATTAAAAAGGATAAATAAGTTGCAACGGCTGCGTCGTTAAGAAGACATTTTGAAGAAAAAGGCATTTGAAATATTGAAAGAAGGTTACAAACTGGACCAGCTGGAAAAGAAGGAAAGAATGGAAAAAAAGCAGCATCGCATAAAGGAAAAGCAAGCGCGGTTTGCTTTTGAAATTAACGCCAATATAGAGGCGTTTACTTCCTTCGATTAAAGCGCCGAGGGTTTGAATCTGGGGGTTGGGCCGTTATCGCCTGCAACCTTGGCTGCATTAGAGTTGGTCGGTTAGGATTTTGGCGGTGAAACGTTTTAACCAGGTTTTTCGCATTCGTTAGGTACTTAAGGGGCTTCCAAGTGTTATTTTCAGGTAGGTAGTTTTTCTATTTAATTAGATACTGGATTTTGTTATTAACTATTTTTAAATCTAGTATTTTTTCGACTTTATACTCGTCGGTATTCTCTTCGATTTTTAAGTTTGTTTTTAATAAAGCGTTACTAGGTGCTGGTTTTAGTAGGGAAACGTAGAAAATAGGGTATATTTTCATTGTTTTGGGTAGCGATAATCGATAGTTGGTTCTGGAAATAACTTCGTTAATTTTAAACGGACCGAATTTTTTGAATTTAAGTTTGTTATTAGGTTTTTTAGTTTTAATTTGTAAAATGTTTAAAGTTGCGTTTTGTTTTTGGCGTAACAGGTAAACCTTATTTCCTTTTGATAAAATTGGTTCCTTAATTTTTTTCTTGTTGTAATGTTAAGCTATTCGTCGTTAGAAAAACTGCAGCTTAATTTTAAGGCGAGTTTAAATAGTTTTAATTTTAAATGTTACTGTTTTTGCTTTGGGGGTTATTAAGGTAATTTTCGGAGCTTTATTAAGTGGTTGCTTTAGTCGTTAAGTTTTTACGTTTCGTCCGTATACGGCTATATAGGGTAAAATGCCTATATTTTCGTTAACGGATATGTTATAGGTTATTTGTACCAGTAGGAATAATTTTACTTAATTATCCTGTTAGTAATTAATATAACTTTTTAGGTATTGTTTTAAGGTTTGGTTTAATCGTTTTGTTTATTTATCGGTTTAAGGGTGGTATGCTGTGGAAAATTTAAGCTTGGTACTAATTTGTTTAAAAAAGCTAGTACCAAATTTGGAAATAAACAGCTTGTTTTTATTTAAAACGATCCTTTCCGGGATTCTATATTTATTAAAATAATGTTTTACGAATACGTAGGCTAATTATTTTGCTGTCGTAATTCCTTTAAAGAGTAGGAAGTACCTATATTTGGTAAGTCTGTCGACGATTACCTATATTCCGTCGTATTGGATTCCGGTGACGGGGTTTTTGGATAGGGGTAGGCCGGTGATAAAGTCCTAAGCTATAATGTTCCAGGCTTTGTCTGGAATTTCGGTGGGTTGTAATAATCCGTATGGTTTGTGGCGAATTGCTTTGGCCTTGTTGCAAACGTTATAGTTTTTAACCATTTGTTCGACAGTTTTTCTAAGTTCTGGGAAATCGTATTTTTTTTGAAATCGCTTAATTGTTTTAAAAAAATTTTAATGTTTATGTAACGGATTTTTATGAAATTTTTTAACAAACTGTTTTTGTTTTTCCCGTAGGATATAGATTTTTCCATGGTATAACAGTTAATCCTTGGATTGTTCTTTTAACTGTTCGATTTTTTTTTGCTTATCAGAATTATAAGAACTTTTAAATTGGGTTAGGAGTTTAAGGGTAGGTTTTTTTAGTATTTTACATAACTGTAAGGTACCTTTTTCTATAGGTTGTAACATTTGCATACGTCGTTTGGAAACCTTAATATTATAATTTTTTTTTCGATTTAAAATATCCGCTTGGATATTTTTTTTGCCTTTAATATGGTAAATCTTGAAATTAAACTTAAACAGGAAAATTATTTAATTTTCGTATCGTTTGTTAAGGTCTTAAGTCGTTATAAAGTAAGTAAGATTTTTGTAATCGGAATAAATATCAAAAGGTTTTTTAATTCCATTAAGGTAAGGTTCCCATTTTTTGAATACCATAATGATTGCTAACAATTCTTTATCGTAAATAAGGTACCGTAATTTTGCGTCTTTCAGAGCTTTGGAATAATAGGCAACTAAGTACTACTTTCCGTTATTTTCTTATTATTTTAGGACTGCTTTTAGGGCTTTATCTGATACGTTAATCTTTAATTGTTTTTTTTTATTATAGTTAGGCAACTTTATAACGGGGGCGTTGGTAATTTGGTCTTTAAGCGTTTGCATTATTTCCTTAATTTCTTTTAGGAATTCGAATTTTTTTCCAGTATATTCCTTAATGGTAAAATTCGTTAAGGGTTTGGCGATTTTTCCGAAGTTTTTAATTAAGTTACATACGTAGCCCGTAAATCTTAAAAATTGACGGACGTCGGTAACGGTTGCTTTATCGGGGATCGGCCAATTCTTAACTGCTTTTATCTTGAAATCCTGGATTTGGATCTGTTTTGGGGTAATAATGAAACCTAAAAAGTTTAACTTTTAGGTATGCTATATGCTTTTTTCAGCATTAACTAATAAGTTCGCTTTTTTAAATGCCTTTAATACTTGGACGACATGTTTTTTGTATTCCTTTAAGGTTTTAAAATAAATAAAAATATCGTTTAAGTAAATAAATACGAATTTATCGAAAAATTTTCGCAGGATAATTATTAATATATTGAATTGGGACGGGGAGACTCAGTTCCGATCAGAGCATCTTTGATGGGCGGGTCACGATAGAATAGCCGAATACAGCGGTAATGAAGGCAAAACAAAAACACTGTATTTGGGGTCCGAGTTGAATCAGATTCTAGAATAAAGATATGTATGTCTGAACGATAATCGATCGGTAAAAACAAAGGTAATAAACAGGTCTCGGGGTTGCGCCCGATAAAAGAGCTCCTAAAAATACGTATGTGGAACTAACTAACTGATCAGTTAAGCCATGCCCCCTGGCCCGGCACCTTGCATCATTTTAACCTTTCTTTCTCGAAATGAAATTATCCTTAATCCATCTTAAGAAACAAATAAAAATATAACGCAACCAACTCCCAACGCTATGGACCATACATAAAACCCATTAATTAATCTAATTAGCACTTGCGCGGTTTATCCTCCATTATTTTTAACTTAGGATTGCGTCCTCGACGTCTGGCCAGATCCTTTCGTTGCTTGGCCCTTTCCTGCTTTTTTTAAGCCCTGTCCTTTAATTTCTTTGTACTGATTAAAAACTTGTACTTAGCCCAGCCTGGCCATCCTTGTGGGAAGTATGGTTCTAGTTTTTACCCAGTATCCTCGAATATATTTCTTACCCACTTATACGGCGTAACATATTGACCTTATACCATTGCTATTGCGTACTGATTACCAACTTTCGGTCGAGGCTTGTACTTCATCTCGAATGGTAATTTCGTAGGTGTCAGATCAGGTCGTATAGCTCTAGGTGCTGAAGGGCCAGTCTGAATTGATGGGAGAAAGGGCATTGATGTCGGCGATGGTTGTGCAGATAACTGCTGAAATTGATCAGGACGGTACTTTTGTTTGCGTCGTTTACCATAAAGTAATCGAGCAGATTGATCAAAATTTGGTTCGTCGTCATCTTTCTTAACTAAAGGAAACGGGGGGTTTCCAGGCTAATTTCCTACGTTTCTTTCAGCGTTTTCCGTTTTTGGTTTCAAACCCAAAAATCCTTTGATCATGTCGAAAATTTTGTTTTCTATTTGATATTCGTCAAATCTTTTCGCTTCGGTTATAATTTGGTTTCCCTATTTTGCAAGGTTGCGGCAAATAATGTAAAAGATATAGGTAATCCATAACCCGTAAATATAATGTCTGGTTTAAGTAAGCATTTTGACGATTACTATACGGGCAGGCGGATTGTCAAGTCCTAACTTTCCTTACGTTTTTCGGTACAGCTGGAATAGCAACTAGGCACGATTTTCGGTAACATAAGTATCGAATATTAGCAATAAACGTTTTGATCGGTCGTACAATATATTAATCCAATACCTTATTAAACCTTTAGCAGTCGGGATTTTGGTTTAGGCGATAAACTATACATATTTCGGGTTATTAATATTAATCGCTTCCTGTTTCTTACTAGGAAATGATCTGGACTTGCTATATAAGATTATTCGTTCAATTTTTTGGGATGACGGCGATAATTCTTAAAAGTACATCTTGGGCGATTATCTGGATAAAGGTAATAACATTTGCAGAACGTAAATAAGTTTTATTTTAAACGATTATAATAATTTGTTACAAAAATCTAACTACTTCGTTATACCACGGTTTTGTTAACTAATATAGTAACGGGTTAATACTTTTCCATAAACGTTAATTATCAATATCTTTTAAATATATAAAAATAAACCGATTAAAACGAATTTAAGGCGCAACTTTTTTTAAAAAATAAAGGGTAGAATTATTGTTATATATCTTTTTAAAGAATTATACCATGTTATCGTTTTCCTATACGGATATATTAATTAATCGTACAAACTTTCCAAAATCCGAAATATTCAACTTTTTAAAGCTTTCGCCTTTATTTTATAAAGTACGTTTTTTAAACTACGACATAATAACTAAAGATATATTAATCAATATATTTAAATATAATATTAAGTAACTTAAAAACAATAATAATAACTAGGGATAATATATAATATATATATGTAAATATATTGGTATAAATATAAATACTTTGCAAACGTTAAAATATAGTTATTATATAAATGCAGGAATTCGCTAAAATCTACCAGTAACTTATACGTCCAGTTAATCAAATATATCTAGGGCCTATGTACCGAATTTTGTAGATAAAACGTATGCGCCGAAAAAATCCCAGAAAATTTCATCCGAAGTTATATAAGTAAATGCCCTCGTCGTCGCTCTCTTTAATCAAATATATACATTCGTTTTTCGCACCTACACTTTTTTTGCATTTTTTCTGCAACATTACTCCAACTTCTCCCTCCAAACCTAATACATATCCAAACATATACACAATCATCTTTATTGCACCGATTAATACCATCATAAGCTTTCGTCAGCCATCAAATCCCCGCAATCCCCAAGGTTTTCGCGGAAATGCAAACCCAGGTAATCTTATCCCTATTATGAAAAAATCGTCCATTAAGAAAAAATCCGGTCCAGGTAACAAGCTTTCAGATCCTGGTACCAAGAAGCCTGTCGATCCTAAAATCAAAGCAAACATCGATAAGCTGAACCAAATCTCTGATCATCGTCGTAGGATCTTGGCGGTATCAAATTCGTCCATATTCTCCAAGCCATCAACCCGTCGTATCGATAAGCTTTTAGGCAGTATTCGGAATTTAAAACCTTTATACAATCCTAATAATGTTCGCAAATTACAAAACCTAATATATCGTCAAGCACCTATTCTTAACCTTACCCCTACCTTCCAATACAAATTCCGTAACATAAGCCCTAATTAAGACACTCTATTACCAGAAATACCGGTTATAAATAATCCACTACTTCCAAGACCTTAGCCGATACGACATATACTACCATCAACAAAAGTAACTGAAACACCTCCAAAGCCCAGTCCAATCCTTGGTGTCGTTAAACAGACAGTCGGTGGTCGGCGATCAGTAACGCCTGTACCTATTCCTATTAACCTGCCGATACCCAATAGCAGTTCATTCGCCAGGTCTTTATCAACGGCTTCGACAATCCCAACACGTCCGGCAAGTTCTCGGGTCACTAATCGGGTCCCTGGGCCATTCACTAACATCGGGGCGTCACGTCTTCGTCGCATTTATCTCGATAATAATCAAAACGTAACCAAATTCTGGAATAAAAATAATGTTATATATTACGTTACTTTTAAGCATATCGAAATAAATACTTAAATTCTTTTATAACATCGTTAATGGAATCCGCTAATCAGTACAAATACTCGGGGCTATATCCATCAGCATTATCGGTAATCCAGCTACTAGTCGGTACTTATAATGGTAGATCGAAGGTAAAAACTTCTAGGCAGCCGTAAATACCCAGTCCAATATAATCAAGTACTTCCAGTTAATAAAAAACTTAATAACTTATCTAATATACGTCGAAATCTATCGGGCTAATCCTTTAAATTATTTTATGGCTACTTTTGTTAAGGATCCCAAATACGTTACTAATTTATTTATTCAAGTATTCGATATACCTAACCTAATACCTTACAAGCTTTACGAAAAACGACATATAACGTCGGAATATCCTAATTAATACGGAATTTACTTATTTTTTAAATACTAGTCGATTCCTGGCTTTTTTAACGGAACTTATAATAACTATATCGGGTTTATCGAAAAGCATTATTATACCTTCCGAAACGAACGGTTTAAAACATTTAAAGCCAGCTTTTTACGATCGTTACGAATTAAAAAAAACATTCGTA
Organism: Monosporascus sp. mg162; assembly: GCA_004155945.1. Lineage (NCBI taxonomy): Eukaryota > Fungi > Ascomycota > Sordariomycetes > Xylariales > Monosporascus > Monosporascus sp. mg162. The sequence continues at coordinate 18,610 of QJNY01000774.1, forward strand.
CAAAAACTTGTCTTATTATTAAAACATACGATAAAAATTAATTTCGGAACAAAATGGAAAAATATGTTACTGATTTTCGGTTCCGAACGAATATAACGGGACGTATTAATCATAAATAAAGCATAATAATTATCGTATAAAATATCGGTAAGCGGGACGGTAAAGGAATTTAAGGGAATTTATAAAAGCTTAAAGGAATTTATAGGAATTTAAGGAAACTACAGTACTTTAATTTCTTATAATTAATCGCATTAATTTCCTTCGTTTTCTTAATCGTATCGTCTTTATCGTATCGTTATCGTCCACAACCGCATAGCTTTTAAATCGGCCACTTAATATTTATACTTTAATATTTATTCTTACAGGTTTTAAAATTCTAAGCTACCAGTTTTTTAATAACTCGATATTCGCAACATTTAAGATATCCGATATCGTGTCGTCGTTTTGATCAGCAAATAGTTTCGTCCAATCGTTTTTTTGTAAATTAATCGGTTCCTAATATTCTTTTTTATTTTTTACGAATTGCTTTAATTTATTAATAGGAAAAATACCTTATAACTTTATTCCATTAATTTCCTTTAAACAGTAAGTACTTAAATTAATAATATTATTAATTAAATACGGGCCAATTTAACAATACTTTAACTTTATATTTTTAAACATGTTTATATATCGTAACGTATTATATAATAATACCAGGTCGTCCATTTCCAAAGGTTTATTTTTTATCTTATTTTTATCCCTTTTATTCGTTAATTTAGTTACTTTATAACGCTACTTAGCGATTACTTTAGTAACTTTGGCCACGTTTTCAGCTTTCCTTTTTAGGAACCGAATTCTTTACGTAATTAAATTTTTTCTCGGAATGTTTAAGTCCTAAGTTATAATTCTCCATGTCGGCAGAACTGTTTCGATCGGTAAAAGCGCTTTTTGTCCGTACAGTAATTTATAAGAACTAAGGCCATAACTTTTTATAATGGTATTGTCGGCGAAGACCATCTTAGGCAAAAGTTTGACCCATCCTTTGCCAGTTTTATTCGTCGCTTTTATTAGGGCTTTAACGATCGGGACGTGTCCTTTTTCGACCAGGCCTTATCGCCAGGCTGCATACGCGGTACCAACTTTCCTTTTAATCCCTAGTACGTTGCAAGCTTTAATAACTTCGCCTTTATTCTCTGAGCCTTCGTTAATCTTGATTTTGATCGGAATACCATGTCGATAAAAGACGTATTTATCCAAGAACTTCTTGATCGCTACTAACGTAACTGATCGCAGGGCTCTGGCTTCCAGATAATCGGATAATTCGCATCTAGTTTCGACCGTAGCTTTGCAACCATCGTCATTAGGCATAAACTGAACATCGATCACTTAGATAACAGCTATGTCAATCGGCTGCGAGAATCCATGGCCTTCTTTAAAACGTCGATCGGCTGCTTTCTGGCATTTGACATACGTAAGTACTACCTCCCGAACATGGCCAAATATGCCACGCCAATAATACATAGCTGCTATGCGACGATAAGTCGAATTTCGCCCCTTATAGCCATAATCCTTATAACCTTACCTAATTACCGCAAGTCGCTTTTGTTCGGTATTAACCATTCGCCGGCTGCCGTACCTTTTGTTTGCCTTACGCCAAAAAATACCGTCCTAAACGAAGTAATTTAACGTTTCGGATTTAAAAGCATTTCTTTTTTTCTTTGGAATATTATCGAACCGATTAGGAAGATTTAATGTCGTCAGGAACTTAACGTACTTTTGCGATTCTTTAAACCAATTTCCGATAAAAGATCCTTGTCGCCGATCCGTATTAATAAGTGCAAAAGTTATGCCAGTTAAAATGAAATTAAGCCGAATAACATTAAGTTAAACATTAATAAAATTATCGACTTTTCTTTTCTATTAATCGTCCAGCGCGTTAAAGGCTTTAGGTAGCTTTCGGAATAGGCCGTCCGTTATTATATTCTTTTTGCTGGGGATATATTTAATTTCGAAATCGAATATTTTTATTTAAGCGATCTAACGAATAATTATAATACTAAGTAAAAAGTTTAAAAAGTTATTAATTTGGGCTACCAGTACCTTAGCGTTAATTTCCAGTACGAATCGGATTCTATAAATGTGGTTCCGGAATTTCCTTAGGATTTTAAAAACAGCTCGATATTTTAATTTGCTAGCGTCGTAATTTAACTTAGCGCCTTTCCAAGTACCATTTTTAAAGCGCGCGGGATGCTTTATTTTATTAATTAATTAACCGAAAGTATTTTTAAAGCCTTTCTTACTTACGTTTGTTTTCATAATAATTTTTCCGGTATCAAAGTTATAATTTAAGGTAATTAAAGTCGGGGCAGTAATAATTACTTTTTTGATACTTTTTATTGCGTAATTTTAATCGGGGCTCCAAATAAAAGGTTAATTCCTTCGAAATAGGCGTATAAAAGGTTTTGTCTTAATAACGAAGTACGTAATAAATATTCGATAATAAACGATAATACTTAGGAAAGCTTTAACCTCCGAAACGTTCTTACATAGCTGAATCTTTAGGATCTTTTTTACCTTGGCTATATCTGGTCGCCGCCCATTCGTTCCGTAGATAAATCCGACTATAACAGTTATTTTTTAACATTATTAAGACTTTTTTATATTGATCGTCGCACCAGCAAGCTCGCAGTTAAAAAGGGTTTTGTTTATGTTGACGATATGTTCAAAAACGAATCGCCGAATTCCTGGGAAGATTTCCTTATCGTTATATCTTGTCTTTAGGCCTTTGACCTTAACGTTATCGATAAATGGCCGGGCGATATCGGGCATTAAATCATCCAGAATCCTCCTAACCATACGGCAAAAATAAGCTATAAAGTTGGTAAACCCTTGAGGCATAGTGGTGTACTTTAAAAGTTCTAACGGTATCGCGAAAGTGGTAAGATTTTTGCTGGCTGAAGTTAAAGTAACCTGATCGTAACCTAAGAAGAAGTTTACCAAAGTAACTAAGAAACACATGGCAAAATCCGCGGAGAATTCGTCGCAGTTATCCGGCATAAAGGTATTTCGCAAAGTAACGGCATTTAGTTTGGTCGCAGAATTAATCAGTCGGAACTTATTATTTTTTTTTTCGACTAGGAATTAAATATTCCTGTATGCAGCATGGAACTATTCGAGGATATTTCGCTGGATACGTACTCGCAATATTTCGATTAACTTGTCTTTGATGCTCGCCGGCACTATTATGCCCTTGGCTTGCCACGTTTTATAAGGGATCGTTCGAATTTTATAATTTGGTGCGACATTTGATTTGATTCTGCCATACTTTTTCCAATCCCAGGCTAAAACAGCTTTTTTGCGAAAAAGCATTTCCTTGAAAAAGGCTTTTTTTTCGGGGGTAAATTTGTTTCCTAATTAATCAAGAACTTCGTCGGCGCGTTCCTTAATAAGTCGGGTTTTTCGGGGCATGATAATAAACCTAAGGAACAAAATAGCTAAAGGTATATTAGGTTTATCGGGCTTTTCTTTATTTTAATTAATAACTTATTAAGCTTTTTCGAATTTTTTAGCCTTTTAATTCGGGTTTCCAGGTGGTATTAATCTATCAGAAGGTGCATTATCAACAGGGACTACCTTTTTTTACTTAAGTTTGTATATCGTATTAATTTAAACGGTTCGATTATTGTTAATCTTTTGTTGCATTTCGTTTTATAGTATTCCATATAAAGCATATACCAGTTCTTCGTCGTTAAATTGGTTTAAAATCTTATTTCCGGGTTTTAGCTTATTATTAATAACTTTTTAAATAATTTTTACGTCTTAATTAACGTAGGTATTATTAATCGAAAAGATATAAAGGCTTATAGCTTGTTTTTTTGTTCTTTCGTTCGTAGGCCTGCTTTCGCCAGTAAAGCGGCCTATTAATTTACCGGCTGCTTTTTTTTTGGCTTTTCGTCAGTACGAATATTGCGCGTAATACGTCCTGCAGGAACCAAAAGGATAATGATCTTCGACGGGCCAAACTTTAGGGTTCCTTTTATTACGTCCGGGTTTATATTAAGCGTTATTTTCGATTTGGCCATAAAGTTAAGTCCTAGAATTAATGGTTACGTAGCGTAATAGTTACTGACGACAAACAATGAAATAGTAATTAATCGGCCAGCTAACCAGACGGAAGCTTCGACAATGCCTTCGAATAAAGTTCTTTTCTAAGAATTGAAGCCTAAAAACGATACGCGGGTCTGTCGCATAGCCAATCCATGTCGCTTAACGTACGACGCAACTATAACGCTCGATTCTGCTCCAGTGTCGATAATTCCATTAATCAGATCTTCGCCGCTTCCGTGGCTTACTTTGATTACCAGTCTGAACAAGGGGGTAATGTATTTAGTTGGACTGTATTGCTGGATCGATAAGACTTTGGCTTCCTTCTAGCTTTTTGGTTTGTAACCGATATCTATAGTAAGGATCCTAATAGGTTTTTTTGCTTCTAGGACTTCTGATCTTTGTACTTCAGCCTCGGTTATCTTAATCGTCTCCTTGTTCTTGCGATTAAGTGCTTCCAAAGTTTTAGCGGTTATGAAATTCTTGAAAGTTTTTCTGAAGTCTGGGCAGACCTCGATTAATTCGGACCAAGTAATTTTAAATTTCCTTTTGGAATTTTCCCGGATTTTCTTTTCCTAGAATTTAATTACATGCTTAACGATCAGGCCTTTATAGGTAAAGGTGTTATCCGTTTAAGTCCTATCGTCTGCTTGTAGGGTACTGGCATTTATCTGGGGGGTGTTATTTGTTTAAGCGCCGACTTCCATATTATGGAACGTAGGTCCCTCGTATATCAGTTCGTCGTTATCAATTTCGTATTTGGTCTTGTTCCTTTTTGTATTTTTAGATTCGTTTTCGTTATCCCTGGAACGCTTAGCTATCATAACGTTAGTAAGTACAGTCGGCTGATCAAAGTCGTCGATCTCCAGGGCTTTAATTTCCTCCAGATGCCGGGTACCTTTGCTTTCGATGGGATTACTCCATAGCCATTTATGTAACGGTGCCTTTTTATAAAATAGCTTTTTATTATGGTCGACGAAATGGGTCATGTTAATTTCGGTTACCCTGTTCTGATTAATGTCGGGCTCCTGTCGATTTGGTTTTAAGATCGTAATATGCTTTTAAGGTTTAATTGGATTATTGGTATCCGGGTTAAGGCTGGTTAATTAACTGTTTACTTCCCTGAAGATATCGTCTCGCCGATCAAAGTACCGTATCTTTTCCTTAAGTCGGGCAGGGAAAGCTGGCAAACCATGGATCCATTTTGAGATCTTTTTCCAAATTGGGATTTGCTGCTCGATCGCCTGGTTTTTAAAAACCTAAGGGAATTGAATTATGCCTAACGTTGCTTTGTCTTCCGGGGATCCAAGGAAAATGGTATATCCATCGTCGGCGAGTGAGACTAGTCCTGTAATTTCTATGTTAAAGAACAAACGGCATTTTTGCATAATATGTTCTAGCTTTAAGCAGAACTAATAAGTACCTTGATTAAAGTTACTAAGGCGTTTACCTTAACTTTAATAACTTTTACGGTAATTTCTTCGACTTCGGTATCTATTTCGTTTATAGTAAGGACTTAATCGAATATAATTATCCGCCTAAAGATTAACTGTATTAATCGATAAGTCGGTATTATAGTTATATGCTTAAGGTACCTTTTATCTTAGCGGTACGTAATATTATGATGTCCGGGTTGCCTTTTTATTGCGCATTTTTTTTTTAAAAGCCTTTAAGTTTTAGATTTATCGGGCCTATGCGATTTTTAAGTCCTATAGCGCATTCGTAATTTTTAACACTTAATCAGTACGGTTAGATGGTTTCGGTCGCGGCTAAGGGTTTCCTGGTCGTTATTGTTTAGGCTATTAAGTCGGATTGGACCGCTTTTCTTTTTTTTGATTAATATTAAAACGGATACTTTCTTGTTGTCGCTTACGTTCTTTATGTTTAAAAAGTTTTGCTTTATTTAAGGCCCAGTTTCTGATTAATATCGAAGCATTATCGTAACTAGTTACGTACAAGTTTTTTAGCTTTATGGACGAATTGTTAAAAATCCTTTCGAAACAGTTAGCAGATAACCTTTCCAGTAAGCTTTTAGTATATTCGTCCTTAGTAACTGTTTTACCTTTTTACTTAGCTTTTTCCAAGATGTTTTTTATTTTAGTAATATATTCCAGATAGTATTTATAAACGTAATTAGGGATATTACGTTAAGTTTATTTCGTTAAAGTCCTTAATCGATCTTTGGCGGTCCGAATCTGCTTTAGGTCCTGCAGCTTGAAGGTTTTTAAAATACGTTTAAACGTTTCGTCTTACTGGGTTACATTATCAAGTACAGCTTTGACCCGGTTTTTTATAAAGGGGCTGTTAATTTAGTAAGGTAACTCGGCGATTATTTCAAATTTTTTAAGCTTATATTTCGTAAACAGTTTGTTAACTTCTTTAAGTTAATCGGTAGTTCCAGTTTTTAAAAAGCAAAGGTCCGGAAAGGCCGATAAATCCGGGAGGATTATAAGAAACGAAAGTTTATTTATGATGTTAGCAGGGAAATCGTACTTAAATTGATTAATAAGTCCAAGGGGTATAACGTCCGGTATAGGTACTTCTAATCCTATAGATAATTTTGAGTTCTGGGCTGATATAAGCTTTTGTTTTTGCGGTAAGTTAATAACGATTCTTGGGTTCGTTTAGGTAATTGTATCTTTAGCTGGCTTTAGGGATCTAATCGGACTGCTAATATTTTGGGGTTTAGTTTCGTTAGGCTTACTATCGTAAGGGTTTTTTGTCGATCGGTATTAAGCGGTTATATTTGGGAGGTTTTAACCTTTCGTAAAGCTAGGGAAATTCGGTATTAATAATAATCCGTAATGTAAATAAATTTAAGTAATAATCTTAGAAAGTTTCGATAGGCCTTTGGAAAACTTACTAAAGCTTATTTAAAATTAATTAATATTATTAATCCTTAAATTATTTAGGTTTTAAAATGCTGCTTTAACGGAAGTATATTTAGGCATAAAGTAAATAACTATCCGCGATAATTATTTTAAGTACATTTTCCCTTTTCTTCGGACCTGAAAAATAAACGACTTCCTTTTTTTACTATCCGTCCGAATAGCTTTATTCTAATTATCGCTGCGTCGCTGGTTATTTAATCGTATTTTTTCCAATTTATTAATTAATATCTTTATTACTAACCTAAACGTTATAATATTTAAACTTAACAAAAAAAATAAATCCCAAATAATACCGCCTAACAATAACCAAATTAAATGCTATCCGATTAGCGCTAGGAAGGTCCAAAATATGTTTTGTAACGTTTTTCTTTTAATTCCTGCATTATATTAAAAGACGTTATTCCTTTTTCGGTACTTTTTTTTCGCATATAAAATAAATAACTCTATAGCCCTATTCCTTTTTCTGTTCGTATTCGCTGTTTTATCCATATCGTTAATCTTATCGTCGCTGCATTTATTTTAATCAATCCAAATCCTAATAACCACGTCGCCAGCGACGCAATCTTAACTTTTTTAGCCCTTATTAATCAAATCTTATAATTTATCTTACTACGTAATTTTCCTATTAATGCGTATAATGTCCTAAATTGCGCAATCGGTCTAGAACTTAGGTAATCAGTCCATACTCCAAAACCGGTCGCCTATACGCGCTCGTATTCCTTTACCGTCGTCCGAGTAAAGCTATTTTCGTAATAAGGCCTCAATTTCACAGTTTTTTTTCATTAATCGTACAAAAGGTCGCGTCCTTATCATAGTCGCGGTCGTCAATTGCATGCCGCTCAAGTTATCGTATCCGTAGCCATTGTCGTAGTCGTAGTCGTATTCGAGTCCAAATGCATCTGATCAGAACCTCGTCCCTTCCGTTCCTTCCGACTTGTTAATCGGAGATTGAGG
>QJNY01000775.1:0-26529 GCA_004155945.1 Monosporascus sp. mg162
ACAAACGGGTTCTGTTTGTGGCCCTAGGATTGCAAGGACAAAGGAGCTGAAGCTATATCTAGCTGCTCCTATCTCTAGTTGTAGAACAGATCAGACAGCAACCAAGAGAGTCCTCCCCAGCCTGGAGAATTGCAACACTTTGCCGACAGTTTATTATAATCAGGATCGAGCCGGTTCGAAATTATCGAGCTACAAATAGAATATATACGTTCGTTATTTCCCATAATTTAGATAATACCAACTTGTAATTTAACTTAGTTATTTAAATTTATATCTATTATTACCAAACGTAATTATCGCTTTATTATTTAAATTTTTACGATATTACTGTTAATATAAACCGTACGATTTAGGTTTAATAGTCGGTTAAGCTTATAACCGTTATACGTGTCAAGTTTTTATTTAGTAATACCGTTAACTTCTGAGCAATATTTAACATTATTAGAATGTCGACCAGCACGAAAGTCGTTATTCTTACCTTAGCTCAACAGCTATAAGAACGCGTTTAGCAGCTTAAGGCCCGTATTTAGCAGATTACTGTTTAGACCACCGCCGTTGTAACCAACCCGGTACTAGCAGTTGTTATTTTAAAACTTAAAGTTAAGAAATCCGAACTTTATGATAGCATAAAAGCGTTTAAGACTTTTTAACCCAGGTCAAAGTGTATTTACGACTGGAAAAGGTCGAAGGCGACGCCGATAGGATTTTTGTTGTAGCAGGATTCTTTAAAAAGCACGTTTTGGATTAGTTTAAGCTTATACTGCGAGATTACCTGGAGAATGCAAAAGACGACCAGGAAACGGCTGCCAAAAAGATTTTCGAAATTTACGTTAATTTCGAATAAAAACTTAAGGGCAATTTCGATAATCCGGACGTAAAACAAAAGGTTGCGTAGGATGTTTTATAGCTTAAATAAAAGCGACCAGCTTTTAAATACGTAGTCGAATTTAAGAACTTTATAGCTAAGGCTGGATAGGCAAACGACGAAGACGATATTCTGATCGACGTTTTTTATAAGGAGCTAAAAAGCGACGTTAAGGACGGAATTATCAAAATCGAATGGCTTAATATAGTCGATAAATATATTGCTGAAGCTGTAAAAATCCACAATCAATAGTTTGAACGACGATAAGAACGACGAAGATAGTTTGCTTTGCGAGCCAAGTTTTAAGGAGTTAATTCAGGCCGAAGGCCTCTTACGCTTTTTATATTTTATGAAACTTAACTAGGATTTATAGAATTAAGAGCTATTTTATTAAAAAAAAAAAGAAATCCGTTACTTATTATAATTTCGGTAAGCCCGGATATATTGCGCGAAAATGTAAGAGCCTTAAAAAGCATATATATTGGGTTTTAGTCCTTGAAAACCAGTACAAAAAGGAACCTAGAGACAGAAAAACGATTAACATAATCCGTGTTAAAAATAACGACAACTTTTTACTCGAAGTGCGGCAAGGAATAAGAAAAGCAAAGGAGTTAACCTAGGTAGGGGCCAGAAAAGCCAAATCCACTGGATTAACCGTTACCTAGCGGTTAAAGAGGTACGAAGGATGGAAAGAGTTGAGCGACGATAAGCCACTTTTCCGCGCGCAGTAAAAACGGCAGCAGAGAAATTACCAGTTAGTGCTAGATGTATAGCTAAAGAAATATTAAGGATGGAACGACAATTTGTACTTAGGAGAATTCGATCGGTACGAAAGATTTTACGTTGTTAACTGCAGATGTTTCCAGTGCGAAGTATACGAGAATAAGAAAGAATATATCGCGTAAAGGATTACGCGTATGTGGCGATAAGGTTTCGACTTTAAGAATCGAACCGGAAAAGACCTTAAAGACCAAAAGTGGTACCGACATCTACGAGAAATGACGACGATGAAAGAAATCGACGAGCTGGCAGACATTAAAAGTTGGCCAAAAGGAAAGTATTGCCCTGTATATAAACCTTAATATTATTACGAATAATACGATCTTTAAACGCAGGAAAAATTAATCGAAAGGATAATAATAAAATATTACCAGAAAATAATTACCGATTTATACATTTAGTTAGCCTTTATGGAGGACTTGAAGAAACAATTAGTTATATAGGAAGAAATTCGTTTCTTTTTAAATAAAAGTTAGAAAACCTTAAAGCTAAAATATATTACCAGAAAAGCGTTCCAAAACCAAGTAGAATACTTAACGGCAGTGTTACGACGGCAGAAGTAATAATCAAAATAAATCTAAGACGAGAATAAAAATTTCGGAAAAAGGATTTAATAATTCGAGAATAATCCAAAAGATTTAAGCTATTTATAAAGGGCCTTAGGTTGGTAGAAAAAACGAAGATAGATAACAATACTTTAAAAAGGTTTTAAATGTAATAAGAATTATACGAAAAAACTTATTACAGTATAAATACGAATTAAAAATAAATAATATATCGTATTTATAAACTGCGGCGAAATAAAATAATTATATTGCCTTAAAAGTAGTTAACGAATTACAGCTATAATAAGAAGATAAGAAATACCTTTACGAAATTAAAAATGCCGAAGGTTAAATATTTAGTTACGACGATGGATAAGTTTAACGCAAAATTAATTACTTTAAAACCTTTATCAAAGGAAGAAAATAAAATATTAATTTCGATATTATTTATATAAAGAATTACGACTTAATTGTAGGTTTACTATAATTAAAACAGTATAACCCGGCTATTAACTGGAATATCTGCGAAAGAAATTACGATTTATTTTTTAACAATAAACCAGACGACGAATAGTCTTAATATTCGATCGATAAAATAAACGAATGCAAGTATAAGAAAACGGCAGAAACCTTATTACTTAAAGTAATACGGCATATTAAAAAAAAAAGTACAACCGAAAAATACGACGCATTATCGCAAACCTTAAAGCAAAATTTAAGCAAATAAATAACGATTTAAAACGACCGCCCGAAAGACTACCAGAATAAATGGTTAAAGTATTTCCGTAATACTATAACTACGACAAATTATTTAGCAAGGAAATTAACATCAAATGACTAAAATACAGTAAAGAAAATTACGAAATATTCTTTCAAAATCGCAAAAGTACCGCTTTTTATCCGATATATAACCTGAACTATGTAAAACTATATGCATTCCGTAATTACCTCGAAAACAAACTTCGAAAAAAATAAATACGATGTTTGATATTACCAGCCGGATACCTTATATTCTTCGTACGAAAAAAAAAGGGAAAGTTTCGATTTGTGGTAAATTATCGACAACTTAACGATATTACGGTTAAAAATAAAACACCGTTATTACTAATCACTAAAATAAAAAATCGCTTATACGGAGCAAAATAATTTATAGCTATCGATTTTCGAGATCGTTACAACATAATTCGGATTAAAAAAGGCCACGAATAAAGAACAACCTTTAAAACGAAATATAGTTTATACGAATATCTAGTTACCCCTATAAAATTAACCAACGTACCAGCGATCTTCTAAAGGATAATAAAGTATATATTAACAGAATACCTGGATATTTTTATTCTTTATTACCTCGACGACATTCTTATTTATTTATGAACAAAAAGAAAAGCACGAAAAATACGTTTATTAGGTCTTATAAGCGCTGCAAAACGCCAAACTTTTGGTTAATACCGAAAAAAGCTAATTCTATAAGCAAAAAGTCGAATTCTTAAAACATATTATTCCGCCAGAACAAATTCGCATAAATCTTAAAAAGCTATCAGTAATTAAGAACTGGACATAACTTATTAATGTTAAAAAGATACAAGCATTTTTTGGATTCGCCAATTATTACCGACGATTCATACGCAATTTTAGCAAAATAGCTATGTTATTAACAAAACTTACCAAAAAGGACAAACAATTTAAATGGATTCCAAAAAAGAAAATAACGTTCCAGTAAATTAAAAACGCCTTTATTAATAAATCAATATTAATTATATACGACGCAAAGCGACCAATTAAGCTAGAAACCGATACTTCGAATTACGCTTTAAAAGCTATAGTTAAACGTCGAAATGATTAAGGAAAATTTAACCTAATTGTATTTTATTCCTCTAAATTATATAAAGTTGAACTAAATTACGCTATCTACGATAAGGAATTCCTAATTATCGTTAACGCCTTTAAGGAATTCAAACATTACCTTAAAGGTAATATGTATCAAATCAAGATATATACGGATTATAAAAATATTACATACTTTTTTACGATACGAAAACTTATCGGAAAACAATTACGTTACGTAAAAAGCCTTTTGAAATTTAATTACGTTATTATGTATCGAAAAAGATGAAAAAATAACAAAATAAACATATTTAGCAAACGACCTAACCTGAAAAAACTTAAGGTTAAGGTATAGCAAACAATTTTTGATATAACACCCAAAGGATATCTAAAACAGCGACAAATTACTACGATACAAACAATACCACTTAATTGTCACGAACCTGTCATACAACCACCTGGTGGTATAAGCAGTATCCGAAAGGGGTTCTTGATTTGCAGATAACAATAAAGCGAAGAATAATTCAGTAATCTATTCGTTAAAGAAATTTACGGACTTTTCCCTTAATCGCAAAATGTTACCTTTGATTAAAGATTTAGATTAATAGCTAAGAAAAACAAAATTAAATAGGTAACTATTTACAAAGAAATATAGAAGTTTTATATATTCTTTTTCTTTAATATAACTTCCGTCTGGTTTTTGTAATATCTTTATAGTATCTTTATAGTGTTTCTGTAGTATTTTTATGTTATTTCTATAATGTCTTTATGATTTCTACAAGGATTACTCTTGGTACCGAAGTTTACCCGACCCGAAGTTATTAACTTTTTTAGTCTCTCGTAAACAAACGGGAAATTTTAATCTATAATACCATTCTTCTTCTTTTAAAATCTTTATCCTTAAAAAGTAAAATAGATACGTTCTGTCTATTTTTCGTTTTTCCTGACTTGGAGCTCTTAGTTTACTACTATATCAGGTCCATTACGAAAACGCGTTAAATCCTCCACTGAAAGTCGAAAAAACTTGGTCTTTTCTATTTTAAATTTTAGATAATTAGTTACACTTTATAAACATTGCAACAATTTAAAGTTGGAGTGTAAAATAGTTAAAAGGCGAAAAAGGTGCCAGCATTGTTATAAGGCTAATATGCCTTATAAGGCCATTAACATTTCTTTAAAGTTATTACAAAACATCCGGTCCGAAAAGGTACGGATTAATCGTAAAAAACGGGCCGCCGACAAAATACTGTTAGACTTGCAGCAACTGCAAACAGAAGCCATAATTAAATTGATTAGGTTAAGCCGTTAAAAAGTCTTTTTATAATGTCGGGGTGTAAAAATAATTTGCCGCGGGCTTCGTTCCGTAAACAATTTGGAAACACAAAAAAATCAGATAAGGAAAAAAAAATTTGGAACAGCGTCGTATGGAAACAGAACAAACGCAGCTTGCTCTAGAAATAGACGTTACGGCGGAAACCTTTATTTCTTTCGATTAAAGCGGCCCAGGATTAAACCTGGATACCGGGCCGTTATCGCCTGCGACTTTGACCGCATTAAAATCGGTCGGTCAGGATTTTGACGCTAAAACGTTTCAACTAGGTCCTTTGCGTTCGTTAGGTACTTAAGAGGTTTCCAAGTATTTTCTTTGTATGGGTAATCCTTCCATTTAATCAAATATTGGACCTTATTTTTAACTATCTTAAAGTTTAGTATTTGTTTAACTTCGTACTAATTGTCGTCTTTTTCGATTTCTAGATTGGTTTCTAATAAAGCGTTCTTGGGTACGGGTTTAAGTAAATAAATATGGAAAATAAGATATATTTTTATCGTTTCAAGTAATAACAATCGGTAGTTAATTTTGGAAATAACTTTCTCAATTTCGAATGGACCAAGGTTTTTAAAAATATGCTTATTACTGGAATTCTTTATTTCGATTTGGGAAATATTCGAAGTTACGTTTTGTTTTTAGCGTAGCAAATAAACTCTTTCTCTTTTCGAGAAAATTGGTTCTTTAATTCTTTTTTATTATAATACTGGATTATTTTTTATTGGAAGAATCGTAATTCGTTTTGTAAGCGGATTGATATTATCTAGATTTCAGTTGTTACTATTTTTGCTCGGAAAGTTTTCGCGGTTAATTTTAGAACTTCGTCGAATGGCTGCTTTGGTCGTTAAGTCTTTGCTTTATAATTATATACTGCTATATAGGAAGAAATACCCATATCTTCGTTAACAAAGGTATTATAAGCCACTTGGGCCAGTGGAAAAAGTTTAACCAAGTTATTCTGTTGGTAGTTAAGAGAATTTCTTAAGCACTGCTCCAATATTTTATTTAAGCGTTTTATTTATCTATTTACTTATAAGTAATATATTATAAAGAATTTAAGATTGGCACTTATCTGCTTAAAAAAGTTAGTACCAAATTTTGATGTAAAAAGCTTATCTTTATTTAAGATGATTTTTTTTAGGATTCTATATTTATCGAAGCATTATCAGATAAAGGTATAAGTTAATTATTCTGCCGTTATATTTCCTTTAAAAGGTAGGAAGTACTTATATTTAGTAGATTTGTTAACGATGACCCATATTTTATCGTATTGAACGTTAGTAACCGGGTTTTTTAATAGGGTTAAACCGGTAATAAAATTCTAAGCAATAATATTCCAAATCTTTTCTAAAATATCTTGAGGTTATAAAACTCCATAGGGCTTATATCAGGTTACTTTTACTATATTACAGATATTGCAATTTTTAACTACCTGTTTGACAGTTCTTCGAAGTTCTGGAAAGTCGTACTTTTCCTATAACCGTTTAAAAATCTTAAAAATGCCTTAATATCCGTATAACGGATTTTTGTAAAATTCTTTAATAAATTATTTTTGTTAGTTTCGAAAGATATAAATCTTGCTCTAGTATAATAACTAGTTTTTAAGTTATTCATCCAATTATTATACTTCCTTTTGCTCTTTTTTATTATAGAAATTTCGGAATTTCATTAAAAATTCTAAAGTAAGTTACCTTAATATTTTATATAACCGTAGGGTGCCGTCCTTAAATTGTTATAATATTTGCATTCGACGTTTCGGAAGCTTAAAATCGTAATTTCCTTTACGACTTAAGATATCTGCTTAAAAATTTTCTTTTCTCTTAATAGAGTAAATTTGGAAGTTATATTTCGATAACAAAATCCTTTAAATTTTGTAACGTTTATTTATTCTTAAGTCGTTATAAACCGGTTAAGGTTTTTTGTAATCTGAATAAATATTAAAAAAATCCTTAGTTCCGTTAAGAAAAGCTTTTAATTTTTTAAAAGCGTTAATAATTACCAATAGCTTTTTGTCGTAAATCTTATATCTAAGTTCTACATTTCGCAGGGCTTTAAAATAATAAACTATTAAGTACTATTTTCCAATATCTTTTTTTTACTCTAAAACTGCGCCCAGGGCATAATTTAAAACGTTTATCTTTAGGCGTTTCTTTTTGTCGGCGTTAGGCAATTTCATTATTAACGCTTTAATAATTTGATCTTTAAATAGTTAAAAAGCTTTTTTAATTTCTTCTGAAAGTTCGAATTCTTTTCCGACATACTCCTTAATGGTAAGTTTCGTTAATAATTTAACAATATTTCCATAACGTACCACACAAACGAGCTGCGCGCACAAACAAGCTGCGCGGATTTCAACACTTCCTAACAACCAATGCAAATAACTCAACCACAACATATCAAATTGATTCCAATCAATCGTATTCTCTTTCGCCGACCGTATCTACAGCTTCTAAACAAGTGCACGCATTATATCAAGGCTTGTTGCGGATGTCATGTTGCCATTCCTTCCATCTAACCTCTATGCGACCGACTACCTCTTAACGCATTTAAGCCAATATCACCCCCATTTCGTACGACCCAAAGCTAACCGACTAGATAACTATTCTCGACCGAATCCTTAACCCAAATACGCAAACATTTCTTGTCCGGCTTTAATACGTTAAAGATATACGGCGGAGAACGTATTATAGAACCCGTTAAAAGCGCGTTAAAGGGCGTATTTGGAGGTCCGTACGGGGCGTTTCGCGGGGCGTATAGCGGGACGTATAGCAGGACGTATAGCAGGACGTATCGGACTTAATTTTGCAATAACTCGAAACCTACGCAATTATACGATTAAAACAAACGTTTCCCAGAAAAATGAATACTTGCTATAAATGATGAACAAGTTTTTTTAGCTAGCAGAAAGATTGTAGCAAAGAATTGCTGTTAACAGCTGCTGAAGTTGGTCGGTTACAGGCGGGTTAGCAGGAAGGAATGGTAATATGGCGTCCGTAACAAGCCTTGATATAATACGTGCACTTGTTTAAAAGCTGTAAAGACAGTTAGCAAAGAAGTATTCGATTAATTTGAAGCAATTTAATGTGTTGTGGTTGAGTTATTTGCATTAGCTGTTAGGAAGTGTTGAAATCCGCGCAGCTCGTTTGTACGCGCAGCTCGTTTGTGTGCCACGTTATCTCTTAATCAGGTTACGTACGTAACCTGTAAATCCTAAAATTTGTCGGATATCTATAATAGTTACTTTATTAAGGATAAACCAGTTCTTAACTACTTCTAATTTAAAATTCTGGATTTAAATTTAACTGGAGGTAAAGGTAAATTCTAGATAATCTAGCTTTTACGTATACTATACACTTTTAACGGGGTTAATTCGGATATTTGCTTTATTTAAACCTTTAAAAACTTAAAAAAAAAAACTTCTTATATTCTTCTAGCGTTTCGGAATAAATAAGGATGTCGTCGAGGTAAACAAAGATACATTTATCTAGGAATTTTCCAAATATAGTTATAATCAGGCGTTAAAAACTGGCGGAGCCGTTAATAAGTCCTAAAAGCATCATTCGGTATTTGTAATATCCGTATATCGTTCGAAAGGCGGTTTTCCATTTTTCTCCTTTAACTATTCTAATACGGTAATAACTATTTCGAAGATTTAACACAGTAAACCATTTAGCTTTATTTGCATTTTCTCTTAAAATATTTATTAAGTTGAAAAAATAACCTTTTTTGATGGTAATATCGTTTAGCTACCGGTAATCGACCACGCATCGATAAACCGGATCTCCATCTTAATCGATTTTCTACTTGCCGTCCTTAATTTTGGGTACTATAAGTACAGGATATCCTGCAAAAAACTCAGATAGCTAAATATAACCTTTTTTTAAATTTAACTAAATACTTTTCCATAAAGCCTTTACCTTTTCTGGATTTATGTAGTAAATTTTGTAAAACTTAAGGTAATATCCTTCTTTAATAAATATATAATAATTTATTATCCGTATAAAGCCAGTTCGTAATTTTCTGTATCTTCAAAAAGTCGTTCTAATTAGTAATATTCTAGGGGTATAACATTAACAGCGTTTAATATCTTAACTTCTCGGATAATATAATAAACTTTTTTGGACCTTTTTAAAAAAAAAATTAATTCGTAATCTTAAAAAAGCTGGCGAGTTTTCTAGTTAATCAATGGATTATTAAAATCAAGCTATAACATTTCCTTGATAATATCATAACTTAAAATGTCGGCGATATCCAACGTAAAATGCTTTTAATATCCTTAGATTTATATTAAAAGGTTTTCGGTTTCTTTAAGAATTCGTCCGTTATCGTACTTATATAAACTTCTATCAATTATACGTAATTTATAAAACTTTAGCTTGTACCTTTAATGAATATAATACTCTTCGACTACCGCTGGCAAAATAAAATTGCCTTCCGCCTTAAAGTCGATTATGGCTTTAAAAATCTTATTTTAATATTAAATAGAAATTTTAATTTAGCTTCGTAATCCTTTTCTTACTTTACATAAGGTTTTAATTCGTATAATTCCTCGATATCTTAATTTCGAAAACTTTTGTCGGGTTTTAAATTCGTAATTTTATTCGTTAAAAAGCGTTTCCATTTACAAGCTTTCTTAGTTACGTATTTGGTACACTTATCGTCTATACAAATATACCACTTTCGTTAACCAATCTGGCATTTTACTTTAATAATTTTTACCTTTAACGTTTAGAAAAACTTTCGATTCGAAATTAAGAATTTTGTAAAGTTTACTCCTATATCCTGAAATTCGTATATCAAATATAACATAAAGGTATAACATAAGTAACCCTAAATAATAGCTCTTCGGCTTTAATCCGATTCAAGGTGTAAATAACAAAATCGAAGATATTTGGGCTATCGGGAAATTTCAATGCAATTACAGTCATTATCAGGTTCTATAAGAGTTTTTTCATCTCAACCGGACCAATAATCGTTATCTTCTTTCATTCGAAAATAAACCGAACAATCGGTATCGGTACAAGCTAAAAAATGGAAGAAACCGTACCTACTAGCAAAAGCCTATTCGGAAACTTCGGTTTTAAAATATACCGCCCGTTTTAAAGGTTCGCTGAATTTAGGGGTCTTTTACCCGTAATTATTAAATTCTAAACGCATCTAACCATATTCGTTATATATTTTGCATTTCTGCATATTCAAATAACATTCGTATCCTAGCTCTATAGCTAACCTAAAAATTAATTATCCGGGATAATACTTGCAGGCTTTAGCTATTTAATTTTAACAAATCGGATAACGTTCGTACTTTAAGTCGCCATTTACTTCACAGTAAGCCATCGCAATAATATATTCCTATTAGAAAAAGGTAAAATTAACTTCTTTCTTTTTTTCGCTTTTACTATCTATTTCGTATTCGGCCGCTTAAACCTTTTTTTAAGAAATCTTTTCTTTCTGGAAGTTCCTTTTAATTAAGAAATGATATTCGTTCTTATAATAACCTTTTTTACTACAATTAAAATATTTAACATTCGATTTATCTTTTTTAAGCTCCCTTAAAGTAATATTCGTTTTGTTTTAAGTTTTATCCTTATTTTTGCTTCCTTAAAACTTATTGCTAAAACTTCGATTATCTTCTTTTCTGTTAAATGTTTTTTTCTTTATATACCTATTAAAAATACGTTTATCGGCATTAATAACCTTATCAATATAATTCTGGGAAGGCCTTATCTTAAATACCTTATACATTTCGTCCTTAACTTATAACTCTAGGCCATCGTAATAAAAGTAAAACAAAGCCTTTTCCGGTAAATAAAAAGTTACTATAAGACTATTAAATTCCGTCGTATATTTAGCCGCTAATTTAATCTACAAAAAAAAATTTAGCTTTTTAACGGCATTTTACTATTTATTTAAGTTTTTAAATAAAGTTCGTATTCGTTCTTCCAAATCTTCGTAATTACCGAAGATATAATTAATAAAATCGGAAAATTCGTTAAAATAATTTTCGAAATAATCCTTTATAATTAGCTAAAACTGTAAAAAAATCCTGCCTATAAACAGCTAGAAAATAACTAATGCCTTTTAATAATCTTCCTTTAAAAGTCTTTTGTAAAACTTAAGATAAAATTTAACTTAAATCAAAAATCCTTTTACATTTATAATACCGTCGTAAGGTTTAAAAGGGGTTAACTTATAACCCTTAACTTTAAGCATTCCATAATAAGCAAAAAGTAAAATAATATTTTCGCGGAATTAAATCGCGCCGAATAAAAATAATATCAAAAACCTTTATTATCGAACAAATCTAACATTTTTCTTTCTTACCGCCTGGAATTTAATTATTAAGATCCGTAACTTATTGTTTAATCGTAAGTTCTTTTTTCCGATTCGTTTTTCTAGACCTTAATAGTTTCCTTAAAAGCTGAAAAAAGTTGTTACTAAAAAGAAAAAGGTTCTTGTTAAGACTGAGTATTAAAAAGGGCCATGTTATCGATTAAAAAAAGGACTTCTTTAATAAAAGGTAAAATATTTTAATCCAGTTATTAACCGCTTACCAGTTGGTAACGGCGACCGGGTATATCGTCTATTTTCTAAATGCCGTTTTGTAATATCATCTTTACTGGGTTCCGGAAAGCTTATATCTAACTAAGTCTTAAACTATTCGTCGGTTATTAATTAGGAAACTATCAAAATGTTACGAACCTATTATATAATTACCTGGTGGTATAAGTGATATCCGAAAAGGGTTTCTAATTTGTAAGTAATAATAAAGCGAAAAATAATTTAGTAGTTTGTTCGTTAAAAAAATTTGCGGATTTTTCCCTTAGTCGTAAAACGTTACCTTTAATTGAAGATTTAAATTAATAACTAAAGAAGAAAATTAAGTAGCTAGCTATTTTCAAGGAAATATGGAAGTTTTATATGTTTTTTTCCTTCAGTATAACCTTCGTTTAGTCTTTGTAATATCTCTGTAATGTTTTTATGGTATCTCTGTGGTATCTTTGTAATGTCTCTGTGGTATCTCTGTTGCACAAATCCGGGTCCTCTGGGCAGGACACCTGCAGACGGGTAACAGGTCAGGTGACCTGATCTTTGTATTTAGCTCGCTACTGAAATTATCCTACCAGATCTCTCTCTTAAGAATATCATCTTCATTTTTATCAAAAAACGTCTCATAAGTGGTAACATCTTTTACAACCGCTAACCATCACCATAAATCATATTTCAATTAATTTTTCATTACCGCTTTATCTATCCTAAGATACTGTAATTATTCGATCAATTTTTAAATATTTCAAATAAATAGTTACGCGGTTAAGGCGTTAATATTAACGTCATCGATCTGGAAACCTTCGGAAATAAGCCCAGCTTTTTAAAAAAGGCCTTTTTTCTTCTATCGAAATTTAACTACGTCCAGTTTCCTTTATTAATAAACATTTATCTTCCTTTCGCTATCCTTAATATTTTTCTTTTATTATTACTATTTATAATCCATATCGAAATCCTTTATTAAACATAGTTATATCGCAATTTCAAACTTTATTATTAATTACCCGGACTACTTTTATATCCGTAAGCTTAACCCCGAAATTATAACTTGCATATACGAACTATCCTTATCGTATTCAAAACCACCAATTCCGTAACTTTCGCGTTAAACGGCCAGGTTTAAAAATATTACCCGTATAATTTATCCCGCAAACTAAATCGTAAACCATTAGCAGTTCTAACAAATATATAACATAATCTGTAAGTTTATATTCGCTTTACAAGAAAAAAAACGCTTTTACAGTTAATTGTTTTTCTTTTAATAAAAATTTTATATTACTTTATCTCGCAAAATTCAAAAACGCCCGCAACGCCGAAAAAGGCAATTCCAAAACTAATCTTTAATTTCCCGCTAACGTACCACACAAGCGAGTCGCGCACACAAGCGAGTCGCGCGGTTCTTGGCACGTCGCAACAACCAACCCAAATAACTCAACCACAACACATCAAATTGATTTTAATCAATCGTATTCTTTTTCGCAAACCGTATCTACAACTTCTGGACAAGTGCACGTATTATATCAAAGCTTGTTACGGACGCCATATTGCCATTCCTTCCTGCTAACCCGCCCGTAACCGACTAACTTCAGCAGCTATTAGCAGCAATTCCTTGCTACAACCTTTATGCTGGCTAAAAGAACTTCTTTATTCTATATAACAAGTATTCATCTTTCTGGGAAACGTTTATTTTAATCGTGTAATTATATAGGTCTCGAGTTATTACGAAATCAAGCTCGACACGCCCTGCTATACGCCCTGCCACACGCTCCGTAAGACGCCCCGCGAAACGCGCCGCACGGACCTCCTATGCCCTTTAAAGCGCTTCTAACGCGTTCCCAACCCGTCCTATAACATGTTCTCCGACGTATATCTTCAACGTATTAAAGCCGGACAAGAAATACTTGCGTATTTAGGTTAAGGATTCGGTCGAGAATAGTTATTTAGTCGGTCGGCTTTGGGTCGTACGAAATAGGAGAAATATTAACTTGGATTCGTTGGGCGCTGGTCGGTTGAGCCGGGTTGGCAGGAAGGAATAGCAATATGGCGTCCGCAACAAGCTTTGATATAATGCGTGCACTTGTCCAGAAGCTGTAGATACGGTCGATGCAAGATAATACGATTGATTGGAATCAATTTGATGTGTTGTGGTTGAGTTATTTGGGTTGGTTGTTACGAGGGGCCAAGAACCGCGCGACTCGCTTGTGTGCGCGACTCGCTTGTGTGGTACGTTATTCTTTTTATTATCTTTAAAAAATATATAGGATTCGCCGTAAGAAAACGTCGTACTAAACGTTATTCGTAAGCTTAAGATACAAAAAGCAGATAATTATCCATACCCAAAAACATCCGCGAAAACAGGCCCTTTAGCCAAAACTCCAAATCGGAATCCCCAGGACAAATATTTCCAAGCCGGACAACAAACTCTATCGGCTACCCCGGACGAATTACCACCCCGGCCGCAAACCCTAAAAGCCGAAATAACGAACCCTGGAGATAAATAAAACCCTAAAGGTAAATAACCGCCATAAGACGATTAAGGAAACTTACTTTAGAATATTTTCGACCATCTATTAATCCGTAAGCTTTTAGTTACAGCTACGGGCGCTTTTCGCGCTTTCAGTAACAACCAAGCCCGTAAATCATCGACTTACAGATAAAAAATAAGTAATATAGGATATCTGAACCTTTACTTGGATCTATCTTTTAGAATAGAAAACCATGCCCAAGTGGGCGCCGACATATACTAAAAAAACGTCTATCTTTTCGTAAACGCTATTAAAAAACATGTACTTAACCCGGCCAAAAAGGAAATCATAACTTGCGATTTCCTACAGCTACTTAAAGGACAGGCTTAGTTATGGTAAGCGGCGGAATTTAGCGCGGAAATCCGTTAAATAATATTAAGCAACTTTAACTTTACCCTATCCAAAATAATCGACCGGTTCAAGATAACGGAAGCAAAAGCTTTCCGAAAATTTGCTGCGGACAATTTTACTTTGGACTATATACATGCCGGTATCTCCATCAAAACCTGGGTTACCGAGCATACTAAATACTGCAAAGTTGCAAATATAAAGCTAGTTTTTTAACAGATGTCCTATGTTTATAACTTTATTTACCTATAATTCCAGTAATTCGTCCTAAAACCCGAATAAGGTATGCGTCTCGACGACTACCTTTCGCATCTCGAGGAAAAAGCCTAAGCTTACCGGAATGCTATGCTTATTACGCCGAAGGCCACAGTTTTTAAGCCCGTCCTACAAAACGTTTTTTATGCCACAATTAACTAACGCCTATTAACGTACCAACGCCCGGACGCCATAAACAAACCTATGTCGCCAGTCCCGGAAATATATTTCGGAATAAAATAAGATTTCCTATATAATAAGTAAATCTTTAGTTACTATGGAAATAAGATAAATTTCTAGTTACGAAATTAAGATAATAAGTAAAAACAACGTAATTTATCGTTTTTCTAAAAGGAGTAAAGAAAACGAAATACGTTTTACCGTTTTTATAACAACTTTAAAGGACGGGAACGTAATCGTTTTAATAACCGCTTTTTTAAAAAAGATAAACGTAAAAGAAAACGTTTTTACGGCTGGAATAAACGTCCGTTCCGACGTTAAAACAGATAAATATTAACAAAACGAAATTAGTAATTAGCCTAGTTCGAAGATAAGCAATTTATAACGGTCGATAACCTTAATCGAAAAAACGTCGAACAGCAACTTTAAATAAAAGGATATTGTTTTTTAAAGAAAATCGAAAAAAAAAGATAACGTTAATTTTTACGATAACTAATATATAAATAATAATAATAAATCCGCTTATTTTGTATTTTCCTTTATAGCTGTAACGTAAACGACCTTAAAAAAGAGATAAACGTATCGTAAATGCGGATAAATATTCGAGTTACGGAACAAATACATAAAATACGTTTACGACAATGTTTATTATGCGAAAACGGACGAAAAACTTTATAACATCACCGAAACTGGCTAAACGAAGCAACAAAAGCGGCCGAAATTTTCATTATCGGTCGAAAATATGCCCAAGATAAACCCTAACACTTCGATTCCCGAAAGCAAACCTAATTATATACGTTTAATACAGGCCAAGCCCAAACCTTTACCAAAGCTACCCGTTCTCATTAAATATACCTATATAACGTTTCCTATCCTGGTCGTTTAAAGCATTATACGAACGACCGTCTATAGAAATTCCGGAACCTTTAACGTTTTAATCGATAGGAATTAAATTAAGCAAACCTATCCTGGCCGACTTAGAATCCTTAACTAGATTACAACGGTTAATAATATTAATAAACCCGTAATTCTAATAAAAAAAGCCGAATTCGAAATCCTAGTTCCGGTCCAAATCGGAAACAAAAAGGTCCACCTTTTACTACCCGTTACAGCATGGGTTAAAGATAACCTAGAACCTAATTTGCTATTCGGGAACAACTAGTTCGATAAAAACGAAGCGATTATTAATTATTCCCGAAAACGGATGCAGTTAACGTCCTGCGAAAATGCCTCAATATTAATCGAAATAATAAAAAAAACGACCTTTATTTACAGACATATCGTCGCGAAATACAATACGATCATCCCTCCCAATACGACAATAACGGTCTCTACCAAATACGCCGACCTCGTATTTTACGGCGGCGTAAGTTATTAAAGGAATTACATATTTATACCTTTATATCCCGGGGTCTTAAATGTTATAATAAACGCGAACGTATTTAAAATAATAATATTTGTTAATTTTTCCGATAACCCAATACTAATTAAAAGAAATACGAAATTCGCTATAATTACCGACTGCGAAAACGAAGGTTACTTCGTTACAAATTGGACGAAAGCGATAATAACGCAAGTTAATTAAGTATATAAGGAAAAAGTTATGCAAGTTTTATAACCTACGAAATAAAGGTTACAAACGAACTGGCCCAAGCCTTAACCTTAAAAACGGCTATAATAGAAAATATATAGATAATTATACACGGCAATAATATACGTTCGAACTCTTACTTCGGAAAAAAGATTAAAAACAAATCCGTTTAGGGCCTTACAAAATTACCAGATAAACCAGAAATATAAACAAAGGACGGAATTATAATGGCCGCAACCAAACCTATTTTCGCTAAAAAGATTAAAAACATCTTTAAAAAGCACGACGTATAACGAAATAAAAGCATAATAAATATGCCGGACAAGGATAAAATAAAAATAAATCTAGTCGAAAGCTAGCAAAAGTAACGTATCCGTATAAAACATTACCGACTTAAAATAAAAAATTAAGAATACCTGGATAAAACCTTTAACAAAATGCACAAAAAAAATAATTAAACTGGATAAAAATACCTACATCTTTCGGATGTTCGGTTTTCGTCGTTTGGAAAATAGTAAACGGCAAAAAAAAAAGGCCGAATGGAAATAAACCTAAGGGCGCTAAACGATATAACGACCTCGGACATTTATCTAATGCCAAGCCAGAACGATATCCTTTTACATATCCGAAAAAAAAAAGGTTATTTCGGTCCTGGACGTTACGGCATTTTTCTATTAGTTGTTTATTTATCCCAAATATCGGAACCGTATGGTAGTTATATGGGCTCGAAATTTTTAACGTTATTTTTATAGGCTTTAGAAACAGCCCGGCATACGTATAACGGTTTATGGACCAACGTTTTCAACTGTATAAGGACTTCGCCCGCGCATACATCGACGACATAATCATTTTCAACGATACAAAGGAAAACTACATCCGTTATTTGGATGCTATCCTAAGCATATTCGCCAAAATCGGCCTAGCGTTAAATCTTACAAAATCATTCTGTAAATATTCGTTTATCCGTCTTCTTAAGCTCAAGGTCGACGGTCTGGAAATATTCGTTACGCAGGATAAAACGGAAATTATCAGGAAACTTAAATTCCCTACCTTATTATACGACCTCGAAATATACCTCGGTATAATAACATGGCTCCGGAAGTACGTCCCGTAATATCAGCAAAAAACGGAACCTTTCCAGAAACGAAAAACGGATATGCTAACAACCGGACGTCAAACAAGCAATCTACCTAAAGCTAACATAACACTGCGGCGAAAATGGACAGCGTTACGGATATAAAAGCTTACTTCCAAGGAAAAAGAAAGCTTCAAATTAATCTAGAACGCGTTAAGTAACGGAAAATACCTCGTATATTAAAACCCATACCGCCAAACCTTCCTTAAAATAAATACGTCACGAAAACGCGGTTTTACGACCATAATTTTTTATCTTAAAATCCTTTAAAACAAAGGACTTATATCTTTAAACGATGTAAAGGTTATAATGTACTTAAGTAAGGTCGCCAAGAAAAACGGAAAAAAAATACGAGGCAACCGAACTTAAAATGGCATACTTAATTTAGGCATACAAACAGCTATAATCCCAGCTTTAATCCTGCAAAAAAAACGTCGTAATACTTACGGACCATAAAACGATACAAAAAGTTATTAACTAAAACAACTTACATTCCGTAAACGTCGTTAAAATAAACTTATATTTAACAATAACGTTAGCATATTTTAAACAATTTAAATTAAACGTTAAGTATATTCCTAATCAAGTAAATCTTATCACTAACGCGTTATCCAGGCTTCTTATATATCAAAGTAAAGAAAATTAACGAAAAGCCAATAATCCGACGAAAAGCGAGCTCGACGATATCGCGGATAACTTCGTATATACCATAACGGAAATTGGCATAGACCTTAAATATAAGGCCAAAATTATCGCAGAATATACATCGGACCCGTATATAGCCCGTATCGTCGAAAAGCTTCGGTCGAAGCATAACAGTATTAAATAAAAGTTTTTACGAAAGATTAAAAGGTCCAAAAAAGTCCAGCGCAAACTGCTCGAAAACTGCCTAAAGCATATAAAAAACATTAATAAGTTTTAAAGGAAAAAATCCCTATTCGTTTTAAAAGATAAATTGCTTTATAACATCTTATTTAAAAGCTAACAAAAGTTCATAATACCGGATAATTATTATAAAAACCTTTTCGAAATAATTTACGACCAAAAATATCATTTCGGACCCGCGCGGATAATTCGCAAATTCGAAGAAATTAGTATTTACAATTTTACTAAGAAGCTTTTTAACTAGGTTAAATATTACCCTTAATATATTTAAAATAGAACGGACAAATCCAAAATACTTAAGTTATTACGCCCGATTAAGGCAAAACCGATACCTTATTACATAATATCTTAAGATTTTATCGTTAAACTGCGGGAATTATTTAACGTAAATACGTTCTAAAATATACCCGGTTATTAAACGTACGACTTTATCTTTAGGATTACGTATAAATATAGCAAAAAAACTATATTTATTTCCGGACATACGAAATATATGGCAAAAAAGTAAGCATTAATTATATTACGCGTACTTATTCTTTACGACTAAAACATCCCGCAAAAAATTATTTCAAACCGAAACCTTAAGTTTTTATCCGAATTTTAATAAACGCTTTTTTCCCGCCTTAAAACGAAATTAAATTTTACGACGGCGTATTACGCCTAAACGAACGGTTAAAATAAAAGGAAAAATTAAAACGTCGAAATAACCATAAAATACTATATTACAACTTTAAACGACTTTTAAATAAACTTAATACCGGCATTACAACATAATCTAATAACGCAAAGTCCGCTATATTAAGTCGTTTTCTTAACGAAAGTATTTTCGGATTTAAACCGGCGTTAGCGATATTTTCCCTTAAAATTCCGTAAATAACAATAAACCTTAAAACTATAAGGGATTTATATTAAAAAAAGGCATAAACAGTAATCGATTTCGCATTAACGGACGCCAAATTAAGATACGACCTTAAGCATACGCCATTCCAATTTAACGTCGGGAATAAAATTTACTTACGTTTATATCGCAACTATTATTTGCCAGAAAAGCCGCCCTATAAATAGTTATAATAGCAAATAAAGCCTTTAACATTTATTAAACGAATCGGAAACCTTACGTACGAACTTAACTTTTCCGTATATTAAAAAATATACAAAACGGTATCCGTAATATAACTATATAAAACTCCGAAAAGTTACGACCAATTCCATAAAAAACGTCTTAAATTAGGACGAATATACGTAAAAGAAAATAACGAGAAATAAAAATTTTATAAAATTAAAAAGTTACTTTAAAAACGAATAAACTACTAAAGATAAAAACCGATACTTAAATACCTCGTTAGGTAGAAAAACTATAACGCCAAAATAAAATTAATAATACCTACGGAAAGTCCTTATACAAAATGCAACAAAACTCGTACATAAATACGATTAAAAATAGAAACTTACGTTAGCAAAACTTAAAACTAAAATACCTAAATAACCGGAAACTCCTCCAAATAATACGATAAAAAATACGTTATAAAATTAAAAAACAATTAACATTATTTCCAGAACGAATATCGAAATATAACTATTATTTAAGCTCTTTAATTAACTTATAATAAAAAAAAAGTAACTACCAAAATCAAACCTCGTCGGCGGTTTAACCTTACTTTTCTACAACATACTTACCCTTACGATTATTTATTACCTATTCCGGTTTTTCATTATTATTACTATCATTTATAATTAACGCTTTCAATTTAACATTAATATTTTTTTATTTTTAATCTATTTTTATTCTTTATTTCCTATATCTTATTTTTTAAATCCGAACACCTTAAAAAACGCGAAATAAATTTCGCGCAAATCGTACTTACCGTCGCTTACGTCGCATTTATAACATACTTTATTTATAGCAAACTTTCCGGACCATCTGTTAATATAAGCAAGCTACGACACATAAACGATAAAAGTTTTCTTTAAAACAACTTCGATTACGGAAAAAACGGCGTCGTTACCGAATCCGAAAAAACTAAACGGACGAAGGCCGTCGAAAAAAATGACGCAAATTTACCAACATTCCAAACATAAACGGCATGGCGAAACCGGGTTAAAAAGATAAGAAATATAAAAATATTAGTCTCGCCGACAGTATAATAATAAAAGACGTTACGACATCAAACGACTAAATAAAATTGCTTATTTACTACTACTCCCTTTCCTAAAAAGTTTTACTTTACGATATCCTTAAAGCAGCCGCTAAAATTAAACCAAAGCAGCAACTCGCTAATATAGCGCTTTAAATAAAGGTTAAAACTACCTTCGAAAAGGTAATCGAAAAAAAAAAACCTTAAATTAAACAAACGACGCAAAACCAAAATACGCTCTGCCAAACTAGGCCAATTTAGAAATATTCCGTATCTACGGAAACCCAAAATACGGATTCGGTACTTAATCAATAACGCTATTTTAAAAATTACGTCAAGCAAACGCAGGTTAAATAATAATTTCCCCAAACAAACGTATTATCCCAAAATACTAAAAGCGATACTATAACGAAAACAATATTAAGTACAAGCAGGTCATCGACATCAAAAAAAAACCGAAATACCTAACTGGAAACCTAATAATCAACTATATTTACGTTAAATAACAAAGGGAAAGGAAAAAACGTTATACCTGCTACGCTTTCCGCTTATAACGTATCCGAGGCAGCCAATAACGCCGTCGCCGCCATTTTGGAAAAAAGAAACAAATTACAATCGCAACTAAACGGAAATATTAGCCCCTAAATTAAACGACGACATAATTTCGAAGGCTATAATAACAACAACTTTTCGAATACGGTAATAGCTATACTTAAAAATAACTTAACGACCTTAATAAACCTTATTAATAAATAGTTCGAATACGATAAAAACTGCGCAAATCTTAAAACCCAGCTAATTAAGTAAAATACCTTATTCGAAAAGAATTTCGAATTTAAAATTATTACGCTTATTAATTAATACAAACCGGTTATAAAATTTATAACCTAAACTAACCTTAACGCTTAATTATTCGGCTACGTTAAAAATACCGACTTTTTTATAATCCTTAATACGACCTTCGACGGATACGCAAATAATCCCTAAACTAAATACGGACGTTTTAAAGCCGAAATAAAAGTTTTATCTATTACGGTTAAACAATAACAGGATAAAATCCAGCAATCCCATATACGAGGTCAAAAATTGGAAAAGCTTTAGATTAAATTAATTCAAAACCTTGCAAAAACCAAACAAACGGTAAAAACTATGCAAAACATACTTATAGCGATCTCCTTACAACAAAGTACAACGTATATACCCAAACAATCGTTCAACTAGGAACATCTAAAACTGCATTTTTAAAAACTCCGGCGACGTTTAACCCTTTTAAAACTACTCAAACGCGGAACCTTTAAAAAAGCGAAAGTAACATAAAACAAAATAATACCTAAGCTCGCAAATTACTTTTTAAATTACAACAAGAACGAAACCTTTTACGACTTTTCCTTTTTTTACAAAAATTACAAAAGGACTACGCCTAATCCAACCTTTAAAACGAAAAGGACATAAGGTTACCGCTATAAGAACAAATCAAACAGGATATACAGAAAAAGGAAAAGCCTAAATCACCGCCACAAAAGGAAATATTTCTTTAAAATTCCATCCTAACGAAATGAAAAAACCTATTTATTTAGGACTAAAACACGACCTTTTAATAGGAAACGAAATACGACCTCCAATTAGAACAAAAGTTAACTGGGAACGATAACTGGAACAGGAGCATAAAAAAACGGGACGTTCTTTCTTTGCTGGAGGGGCACTTGTTGCACAAATCCGGGTCCTCTAAGCAGGACACCTAAAGGCAGGTGACAGGCCAGGACACCTGCAGACGGGTGACAGATCAAGTGACCTGATCTATGTATTTAGCTCGCTACTGAGATTGTCCTACGAGATCTCTCTCTTAAGAATATCATCTTCATTCTCATCAAAAAACGTCTCACAATCTCTATGATCTCCGCAGAGACCATTCTTGGCACCGAAGTTTACCCGACCCGAGGTTACTCCCCCTTCTGATCTTCCGCAGGCAAACGGGAGATCTAAATCCGTAACATTAATATACATTAACGTATCCAATAATATAACGCCAATTAACTAGTAAAGTACTAAACAAACAGAATATAGGTACTCGAAAACCTATAAAAGGATTTAATACGAAACGTATACGAACATCCGGTACATAAACACCTAGAAATCTACAAAACCCTAAAACGCTTATAATAGAAATACTATTTTCCTAAAATAAAAACTATAGTATAAAGGGTAATACGATAATACGATATCTACGCCAAAACAAAGGCACGACGATACAAACCTTATAGAAAATTACAACCTTTACCAGTCGTTAAACGACTATAGGATTCGGTTATATTTAACTTTATTACCAAACTTTCTTTATTAAAAGATCCAGCTACAAAAGTATATTAGGGTAGCATTTTCGTAATCGTTAATCGATTTACGAAACTTTTTTATTTCTTACCTTATGATAAGGATACCGATGCAGAACAATTTACATACATTTTCCTTAAACATAATTTCGGTACTTATGGACTTCCAACGGAAATTAATTCGGATAAAGGTATTACCTTTACGTCAAAATTCTGGCAAAGATTAATAGCTTAACTTGGATTAAATTACAAATTATCTAACGTATTTAAACCTTAAATAAACGGACAAATCAAAAAACTAACTAAACGCTTAAAAACGTATTTACAATATTATATCAATTATTAATAAAATGATTAACTTAAAAAGTTATTAGTTATGCAGTTAATTTATAATATTAATTATTATAAAAGCATTAAAAAGACGCTAGTAACTGCTAATTTTGGTTTTTTACTTAAAGTTTACCGAAATTATACAAAAATGAACCAGTTAATATTAAAGTAATTTTTAAGTCAGAATAATTAAAATAACTGTACGCAAAAATAAAATCAAAATTTAAGTTCGTACGCAACTAAATAAGCAAATATTACAACTAAAAAAGGTTAAAGGGACTAACTTTTTTGGAAGACAAATGATTTATTTAGTTACCAAAAATATTCAAACTAAAAGGTTAAACAAAAAACTCGATTTTAAATATATCGGCCTATATAAGACCGATAAAAAAAAAATAAAAAATATGTATGAATTAGAGTTAGCGCCGAAAGTTAAGCTTTATCCAGTTTTTCATATTTCTTTATTAAAGTTAGCAGCAAATATAATTAAAGTTAATACGAGATAAAACGAAAAAGTTATAAAGGATGTACCAGTTTACGAGGTAGAAAAAATACTAGACGTATACAAAAAAAGGGACTTACCTAATATTTAATTAAATAGAAAGATTACCCAAATTTCGAAAACACCTGGAAATCCGCGAAAAACCTTACGAACGCCCAGTACCTTTTAAAGAACTTTTACCAGCAACGCCGGAAACGCCCGGGTTAAAAGTACTTTAATTTACGCCGTCCATCGACGCCAAATCGGCTCCTTTGATACCAGGCCAGTTAACAGGCATGGAAGTTTACGCTGACGCAACTTTAGCTTCTAACTGTTGTTGCTCGCGTTTTAAACGTTTGAACTTTTCTATCGCCTCCGTACTTTTAATATCTTTGCGCAGCATTTCGATTTACGTTTACGTAAAAGCTTTTTTTAATTTCGTAAACGGGTTAAACAACGAAATAATTCGCTAAAGTGCTGCTGCAATTTATTAAAACGTTATTAAACTGAAAGCAGCTTTTCTTCGGCAAAACGTTTTTGGAATTTAAAGCGGTTTTCTTTATTAACCAACCGACGGTGTTCGACTTCGGAAAGCCCGAATAGCTTATAAGGACCACTCTATTCGATACAACGCGCGCACTTCTCCGAATTAGGATAAGTTTTATAAGTTTTTCTTTTTTTGAATTTGAATTTGAATTTGAATTTGAATTTGAATTTGAATTTAAATTTGAATTTGAATTTGTAGCGCGAACAAAAAAACGAAGATATATTAAACCAAGATTATTAATTTCTTTAGATAAAGTTAGAGCATTATTACGCTTACGGGATTTCTACTTTTCGCTGCGACTTAATATAGCGGTTGGAAAACAGAAAAATGATATGTAAAAAGGGAAATTACTTCTTAAACAAATGCGATAAACAAATTAAATTTTAAAGGCAAAAATTTTGAAAAGGGGAAAATCGTATTATGACCAAAGACCTTAGCTTAATTAATAAACGGTCGGAGGATGTGGGACGCATCTTCGATATAGGTTCCAAGGTTACGTAACTGGCTCGATGGGCTTATAAGGTCTAATTGGACCAGAGGGAACTTGGCACCTCGAGCCGGTCGAGCCAAGACGATGGCTCGAAGTAACTCGACAGACTTGAAAGGACTTGTTCACTGTAATCAGGATCGAGCCGGTTCGAGCTTATCGAACCAGAAGCAAGATATATACGTTCGTTATTTCCTATAATTTAAATAGTACCAGCTTATAATATAACTTGGTTACCCAGATTTACATCTGTTATTACCAGACGTAACTATCGCTTTAT
The DNA here is from genome assembly GCA_004155945.1 of Monosporascus sp. mg162. Taxonomy (NCBI): domain Eukaryota; kingdom Fungi; phylum Ascomycota; class Sordariomycetes; order Xylariales; genus Monosporascus; species Monosporascus sp. mg162. Next base: position 25,397 of record QJNY01000775.1, read on the forward strand.
TGCTTAAATTTCTACGATACCACTGCTAATATAAACCGTACGACTTAGGTTTAATAGTTGGTTAAGCCCATAGCCGTTATATCCTGCTATTTGTTTCGACTTTTAAACAAAGTTCGTATTCGTTCCTTTAAATGTTCGTAATTACCGAAGATGTAATTGGTAAAGTCGGAAAATTCGTTAAGGTAATTTTCGAGGTAATTTTTTATAATTGGCTAAAACCATAAGAAAACCTTTACTACGAGCAGCTAGAAGATAGCTATTACTTTTTGATACTTTTCCGTTAGGGAGCTTTCATAAAACTTAAGGTAAAATCTGGCCTAAACCAAGATCCTTTTATATTTTTGGTACTGTTATAAGGTTTTGGAAGAGTTGGCTTATAGCCCTTAACCTTTGGCATTTTATAATAAGCAAAGAGTGGAACAATATTTTTCCGGGATTGATTTGCGCCAAATAAAAGCAATATCGAAAACCTTTGTTGTCGAGCGAGTCTAACATTCTTCCTTTTTACCTCTTGGAGTTTCAGCCATTAAGATACGTAGTTTGTTATTAATCGTAAATTCCTTTTTCTTGCTTTTCGGGTTATTGGTTTCCGTTTTTTCTAGTTCGTTTTCCTGGATTTCAATGGTTTTCTTAAGAGCTGGGAAGGGTTATTACTAAAACGAAAAAGGTCCTCCTTGAAACCGAGTATTAAGAGGGGCTATATTGCTGACTAAAAAAAGAACTTTTTTAATAAGGGGTAGGATGTTTAAGAGCACGTATCCGACGATGCCCATGGCGGCGAAATGAGCGTTCCGCCACGCCAGACTGTTCTTCCCCGCCATGGTAAGAAAAGCGGAATTAGAATGAACACCAGGTCCGCGATGAGAAGGAAGCCTAGCAGGCCGATCTCGACCCAGATGAGCTTATAGACCTTGATCAAGAACATGTTCTTTCAGATTTCCCTAACGATGGGGGGGTTGTTCTTGTCTTTATTGAGCATGTCTTTTTACTTTTTTTTTGATTTCTCCTTTTTTCGGTGTCTTAATTTTTTTTTAAAAATTACAAAAAGCCTTTTAATACTTTCTCAATTCTTTTTAATATGTAAAATTTTTAAATATTTTTAATGAGGAAATTGGAACCCGGCGGGGGGGGGG